>JAUZNC010016672.1:0-27025 GCA_034780395.1 Vannuccia rotundouncinata | reverse complement strand
CTAGTGGTTTGGAGTTCCCCTTCACCTACTACTTCGGGCACAAGAGTGTCCAAACCTCGAACAGAACCTTGAAGCAACATACACTCGTAGAAGAAATGAAATTATCATTGACACCGCACGTAAAATCAGTGAACACGAAGCTGGTAGAAATCAAATGGTCTGGAGAAGCATCGATCGTCTAACCGGCCGAAAAGCAAAACCTAACGCGCATGTAACTGCAGACTCAATAAATGACAGCATCGAAAAAATTAAAACACACTATAGTTCACTGTTAAACATCAAGACAGATCCAGATCACCTAGTTCCAATCGCAAATCTACCACACGCATCAGAAATTTCAACTAATGAAATAACAATCGAAGAGCTACAAAAGCATGCCGCGCTACATTAACAGGGAAATCAGCTGGTCCAGACACTCTACCATTGGAAATAATACGCGTTCTACCACTCTCACAACTAATACTCTCGATGATGAATACTACTCTAAGTCGTGAAGAGGCACGTTTGCGACTATATACGGGCACGCGCTTAGACGGTCTGATCTATCACTAGCAAAGCTTCTGTCACACCAACCCACCGAGCCCTTCAGACGCGGCGGACATCTCCGTATAACCTACCGCGACCAGATGGAGAGAGATCTGCGGGCATTGGAGTCACACCCAATGCAATTACCTCTACTATAGACAGAGACAACTGGCGACGAATTATTGAACAAAATATGAACTGTGCCTGAGCAACGTGTGGACTTTTCTTATTATTAAAACTCTACCCGCGTCACAATTATATATATATATATAAAGCTATTCTATTATATTCTTCTCTTCTTGTTATAAGCTGTAAACAGATGCACAACAATTAGCAGTATTCAGTTATATGGTATGTTTATGGGGGTTAATTATCGATTTAGACACCTTCCAATTGATTTTATATTACAACCATGTGGATATTACACAAAACTAGAACTTTAAGAATTTAGTGTAGGTAGGCAATTATGTAGTTTGTGATTTCTACCAAACGATTTAAAATTTCCTATAATAGAATTATAATACTTACATTATTTTATAATTATTAAATTTCGAAAAAATATTAAACATGCATTTCATATAATATGAATAATATTACATATTACCATCTCCAAAATTAGCACTCTTCATAAAATGCTGTACGTTGAGTCCCCCCTTCGATTTCAAACTGACTACTCGCTGTTGGATCCTGGAAATGGGAGGTTTGATCAGATCGGCCAGTTGAGGAAAATCAGAGATGAAGGCACGTGGAATGTCATGTCTGTAGACAGACGGGCGTCCAATCAGAATTAGCGAAGCTGAAATGAGATCAATAAATGATATGGCCGCATACTGAAATCCTTCAACCTTTTAAAACTTTATGATAAGGCCTTTTATGTTTTCGATTAATCGAGGTTGTTTATGATAACCGGTTAAACCGCAATACGGTTATATATTATTAATAAAGCTGGTTATCATAACCCAAAATATTAAATCGCCTCGGTTATGACCGAGGTACCAATTCGGAATTATATGATCCAAGAGTGCTCCAATTTCTTCCTAATAAAAAAACGGATTTAATGTTTTTAACTTTTTATATCTTTATCCTATATCTCATCATCATCATCGAAAATGTAGAAATAAATTTATACCTAATTAAAAAGATCTTTCGATCATGAAGAAACAAATAAAAGAAATATATAGAACATAGAAATCATGTTTTCGGTTGATTTTTAATTGTAAGTAGGAGTTATACTAAGAAATTTAAAATAAATTACATAACCAATGACATTACCTGTTTTCCATTAACATTAATCCGGGTCGCTTATTTCAACAAACCGGGTTATTATAAACATTTATTATAACTGCAGCTTAAACATAAAAAAGTAAATTAATCTGATTATCCAGTTCAACCAATCAATAGAAGCAGAAGTTGCGAGCATAATAATATGTGAATCACGATTATATACTATTGTAATAGTGTATACAATATTAAATGATGAAACTACACAGAAAAACTTAGTAAACTTAAAAATCAACATTGTAAAATGATATTTTCACCTAGGTAGATTACAACGCTATATTATATAGGGATATAACTAAATAATTATAAATTTGTAAAAAAAACGTTGTTTAGTTTTTTCTTCTTACCGGAGCAGGTATAAGCCACTTCTCCACATTCACTTTATAATCGTGATTTTAAATTACAAGGGGACTTATATATATTAACAAATTAAACAAGTTGAAATGTGCCATCTAACGGAAACTTTGAAACATTTTTTACCGAGGTCTTTTAATTTTGTGTAATTGTAAGTGATGCACATCATGGTTTGTCCATATCTAATTCCACTTGAAGGATAATTGTAGTTTGACTTTCCAGGAAACTTTGGGACACTATGTATTAACCAGAAGCCATCTCCTTTTCGCTTGAAGGTCAAAACTCCTGCATGGTCATATACATTATAATGATTATATATGTCTGCTTAAAAATTTCTATTTGATATAAAAAACATCGAATTAATCTGAGATAAATTGATAACATTACTATTTTAAACAAATTAGAAAATGTTTACCTTTCATGTGTCCCAATTTATTTAAAAGGTGAGATAATGGTTGGAAACGCAGAGCATCCCTTGTTAAAGGAGGTTGATCATTGTAAAAAATGCTCATGGTCTGAAAAAGTAATTTTTATGTAAACTAAACAAGAAAATTAGTTCAGAATTAAATGAATTTTTGTTATCATTAGTATACTAAATTATCTCCTATTTCTTTGTATGCTTGCTGAATTGTTCTAGCTACCATTGAAGAGGGCATATCCAATTTTTTTGTTGATTCTGTCCATGTTTGTTTGTCAGGTAGAAGGTAGGCATAGTTGGTGTATTTAGGGAATTTGTAAACAATATACCTGAAACATGTAATACAGTTAAACACTTCGAAAAAGGTTTTTATTTTAATTTAAAATGTATGCAGAAATATGTTTACAAGTAATAAAGACCTTATTTATTATCAAATTATGTTTTACTCTTATTAAAAATGTTTTGGTTTTAAAAGATTTTGAATTCAACATACCAATCCACAGCTTTTCCTTCATCAGTGAGACACGAATATGCTAGGCCTCCATGTAGAAAACAAAATAACAGACAGATTGTTATAATGGACATCTTGTGATGGATCTAAAACTTTATAAAATTATATAATAAATGTAATAGATACTAAATTTAATTAATAAAATAATTCAATATAATGCACAATCATTGAATACGTTTTGTAAATACTTTGTTTTGAAAACTACTTGTGGTATTAAATTATAGCAACTATAAGTATTGTATTAAATAAATAGTAATCTAGAATTGCATTACATAGTAATAATTGGAGTAAGCAAAAAGTACTTTTTTACTGTTGTATGTAAAGTATTGTTAATAATAAGGATACATACATTACCTAGTAATTATCTCTAAGAATACTTAGCACTAAACTATCATCAACATATTTTAAAGTTCAAAACTAGCAAAAAACCAACAACAAAAACTGAAACAACACTTATATACCTAAGCTTAAATTTTATTTGAGAAACATTAGACATGCAATTTCCCTTCTGGAAAATCCTTTAAACACTATAGATACAAAGTATTAACTATATCATTAAATATGTATTGAAGTTATTCATTGTAGTGAATATATTTATATAAATATATGTAAAAAAGCTAATTATTAAGAATATTTATTTATAAATAATTAATTAAAGATCAAGGAATATAAATAAACTGAATTATTAGTATTCTTATAATTTAGAATTTAGGAATAAGTACATTTTAAAAGTAAATTTTTTTAGACTCATCATGAAATATTTTACTAAATCCGAACTGTACTATATCGGGAAAGATATACACATTAAAAAATAACATTAACATCATTCTAACAGCATTTACAATCCCATATTTACATATGGCGTTGTTAATATGCTTTTATATTTATTTATAACAAAAGAAAAATTGTACTTTTAAAACATAGAATTAGGTTATTTTAAAAAAAAATAAACAACTTTTAATAGATTGGTATATTTATTTTAAATTAATGTTATATATATTAACTTTAATGTAAATTATGAGGCCTCTTAAATTTTCAAAAAAGTGTTAAATGTTTAGGAACCATTTTGCTAAAAACTATTTTTTCACATGTTTTTAATAAAAGTTCTTTATTTTTTAATATTTATACAAATTTTCAATAATTTAGATATGTTTTATAATAAAACTCATAATTTCAATGTACATTCATTCAGTTAATAATATGAATGCCCTTTTCCTAAAAAAAATAAACCCCTTAAGATATATTGAGTATATTCAAGTAAATAAACATATTTTAAAAACAATACATTAGCTATTACTAATTTTAAAATAAATTAAAAAAAACTATCCATTTTTTAAATATTATATAATTTAATAAATTAAAATTCACTATTTAAAATAAATTTAGAGATCTTTGAAAGTAAATATTTCATAATAAATTTTGTTGACCAGTTAGGAATCTAAACCAATTCAGAATTATAATAGGACCAGTTATTATCTTTTTTTTATGTTTTTTAACTTAAATCTAAATAACCAACTTATTAATATAATAAAAAATATTAATAAGGTCTAAAAAATAATTAAAATTATAAAATATTAAATAATAAGTTAAATAAAGGAAATAAATGAATTATATGTAATGTTATATTAGTGGAATATATATTTTAAAAATAAAACAATAACTATATAATTAATAATAATAAATATTTTATATTGAATTGTATTAAATTATATTTAGTATAATAATGACAAATAAAATTAAAAAACAAGAAATCAAAACAATTTCAGAAAAATTAGGTAATCTTCTTTTCATAAATTTCATCTAATTTTTTACAAAAAATAATAAAAATAGGCACCAAGTCTGCTGAAGTCTGCAAATCTGCTAAAGATTCCCATCCCTGTTCAATTTTTTTTTTAATTTATGGATGATATAAATGATATCTCATTTATATGACATCTCAAGGTTATTTTAATATATATAAATAGATAGAAAATGGCCAAAATCTTGTCTGTGACAGTGCCATGAAAAAAAATTCTTGCTGTTTTGAAGATATTAAAAACAAGCTATATGAAATGCAGGTTCACTGGTTAAATAATTTGGAATTGGTTTATCTGTAAGAATAACTAAAATATTTAAATACTTTTACATATATATCATGTTCAAAATTTTTATCATGTTTTAGCTTTTTTTTTAATAAAAAATATATAATGTATTGTAATTTAAGTGTTTTTATTTTTAAAAAGAGACTGAACATTGAACATTTTTAATATTGTAACTGAAATGTATTTGATAAAGAAGAGAATTTTAAAAAGTGCTGTATACTATATAAAAAGTCAAATTTAATATATTTCAACATTATAACTAGCTACAGAATTGTATTAAAATTATGACTTTCTATTTGATAAGACCTAATCTAAGTTAAACTTGATTTAACTTTATATAAGCTTATGAGATTAGAAAATGATATGGTGCTCTAAAAGATAAAATCTTATAGATATCTGAACGTTATACAATAGAGTGAAATATCTTTTCTTAAGTCTCACTGTTATCCTGAGATAACATAGCTCCTCTCACTATGAATTTCCTGACTTTTTTATTACATGCCAGATCCCATGATTTTGGGTTAAAAATGTCTATGGGTGACAGGGGTAGATCATGAGGTGTAAAAGGTTTTGGTAATTGGCATGGTGGATAAGCTTGAATAGAGGTATTTGGAGTGTGAAAGAGGTCCAGAAAATTATTTGCAATGATATTAGCTTTGGTTGTGGCATCAGAAATGATATCTTGATTTGAATATTGGATGTTGTTTTATGTGAAGTGACAGCTTTTATAGCTTTGTAGTATTTAAAATTGTCATTTTTCTCATTTTCTATGAGGGAGCATTGATTATTTAATTGTGTAGTCTTAAGATGTTTAATGCAAATTTTAATTTGATAAAGAAGAAGGTTGCATTCTTTATTTTTTGCAATGAAGATTGGATTGTTTGATTTTTTTAAAAAGAGCTTTTTGTTTAGATTACATGATGGTTTTGAACAGGAGGAATATTGTCTTTGGCAGATTGAAATATAGTTTTTTAAGAGAGTTCAAGTGAGTTTTAGGTGTGGTGTCAGGTGTAATAAGTGAAATGTGTGAGTGAAGAGAATGTTGGATTGAGATTGGAGTGAGAAAAGGTCTAGTTTGGATGATGCTGTTTGGATGTTTAGAAACATTTACTCCAGTAGAGAGATTAAGTGGCGATGACAAGTTTGTTATCTGTGGGTGTAATAATGCCATGGGACTTATGGGACAGCAAGGTTACTTCTCCAAATGGATGTATAAATTCAAATGTGTTAGTTAGTATCTTATTGTGTCCTGATAGGGTAATTATTTTCATGTCATTAATAATAGTAGCTATGGTGTGACACATTCAATTAGCCTCTTATATAATATAAGAATTCTAATTGACATATACTTGAATATAATTCAATATTTTGCATTTTTATTGGTTATATGAGATAATATGTTTACTGTTTTTCATATAGGATATTCTTAAAAATTAGCATAACTAGGTATACAATTATATGGTTAAAATTTTACTATAAAATTATATTAAAATTTAAATATCTTTCTATGATAAAAAATGTGCATATAATATAATTATATTATATATATTATATTATATATTATACATTTGCTATTTATTGGAATTAATATTCTCATTGTCTGCTAAATAGACAATTTTATCAACAAATATATATTTGTAACAAAGGCTCTTATAATATATATAATAGTATACAAATATTTTATGTATATATGTATATTTATATTGAAAAAATCTAAATTGAAATACATTGTTATTTATATATAAGCTATATACAGATATATGACTCAAATTTATGAAAATGATTCCATTGAATCATGATCACTAGAATCTAATGAAGACATAACTATATAGTATACAAATAAGTAGTATGTATATAAGATATATACAATACTATATGAAATGGTACAATAATAAATACTTAAAAAATAATAAAACACTAAAATATTAAATAGTATATATAACAATATATATTGTATATATTATATATAGAATAGTTTTAATAATATATTACAAATAGTAGGTATAAATATAGTATAAAATAGTAATATATAATAATATATAATTGAATTGAAACCAGACGGGTAGTATAAAATCACATTGAAAACATGAGCAAAGAATTTGTAAATGAAATTATTTAATGATTTGGTTATATATGCTTATAATGTTGCCTGTTTTTCATTAGTCAATTATAATCTTTAAAGTTACTGCATGTGTCTCTTGACTTATTTCTCTTGACCAGTAAAATTTCAATCCCCTTAGGACAGTGTGTCTGTCCAATGGTTATCAGACTAAGGTATTTGATACTCACCCAGTGGTCTGTGTAAATTATTTTATAAGCATTTAGATGAAAATTATTTTTGGAAACTCATTCATTTATATGTCATATGAAAATTGCAATGTTTGGGATCTCTGCTTGGTAATTAGGGAGCTTTTTTATTGTCACAAATATTGTGACAGTCATTGGTATAAGATAAAAGGATTTAGAATTGGTTGGTTGTTGTATGAAAGTTTTTTTTTGAGTAGAGGTCCAAGTGGATCAATGAGCAAGTTTATGATAAAAAAAGTATTAGTACCGGAAAAATCATGTTTAGTAGCTAGTTCTATTATGGCTTGACCATTTGGATTTATCAATAGTATTAAGGAGATTATGATGTGAAAAACCTGTTTTGGCATTGAAATCTCCTAAAATAAAGATGAGATGATGTATTGCAAAGGAGTTAAGAAAGGAATTAATAGTTGAATAGAAGGTATTTCTGAGTTCAGGATTGGCATTACTTTAAATCAGTGTTGGGGCATATACTGTGATGAAGATGATGGTTTTGGAATTTATTTTGGTTTTACTTACAAGTATGTTGTCACTAATGGGTGTATGTGTCATTAGAGAGGTGATAAGCAAGGAATGCTTATTCCTCTGTGAGAAGAAGTGCTGTTGCTAGGGAAGAAAATATCCTATGAAGGATGATTTTGTTTGAATGTGAGCGATTTAGAATCTCGAAGATGAGTTTCTTGAAGAGAAAGAACGTCTAATATATAGTTAGAAATGTCTAGAACAAGAGAACGATGTTTTGACTCAGCCCTAAGACGTTGACAATTAAGTCAAGATCCTATTTTCAAATTAACTGACATAATAACAACAACAAAAAACAGATGAAAAACTTACTAATAGTAATAAAGTGAGAGTCTTGGACAGATTGACTAAACTTATAACAAAATTTTAAAATAAAATAGCTAGTGACTTATATCAGCAGCAATTCCGATTGCATAATCAAACTAAAAATTTGTCTTTTTAAATATACGTTTATTTGGGAAGTTCATTAATAATATTATTTTAAAGTTATTAAACAACTCGTTAAAATAAATAAAAACAATATAACTACGCCAACATTGTAAAATTTGCATATAACGTTTTTTATTTTATACATTTTTTACGCGTTAAAATTAATTATTTTTATGATTTATGCAATAAAAATTTATTCAAGCAGTATCAATACAAGAATCAATATTTAATTTTTATTGAGTTTAATTAAAAATATATCACAAATATATTAAAACTAAATTTTAATGGAAATATTTCGTTTTTATAATTATAGAGCATTTTCCTATTACTTAACTACATTCGATTATTTATTATTTTTGTTCATATAGTAGTTAGGGTTGTATAGGAACGTAATTTCACTTATGGGAATTGCAGGCCCTGCAGCTCCTTAAAAGGGAAGCACTTTGATGGCTTCATCAATGTATCTCAAAAAACTTGATGTAATCTTTTTCAAATCTTACACAAATTAAATTACAATATAGAAATTTTAAAAGTTTAATAATACCTGAAAAAACATATAACTAAATATATAGTTAACCCGGCCCCACGGTACACAGCTTAAATATACTGTTTTAAAAATATAGTATAGACAGCTGATATCATGCGTGGGGGAAAACTTTTAATTTACATGTCTTTAATTAGGTTGTTTGACATATTATTACAGTTCAAGTTATCTAAAAATTTAGTATATCAATTTTAGGATATGAAAATACTATATTATAGTATATAGTATATATTGAGTTCATGATATAATTATAGTAAAATATATAATATTACGCAAAGATAAATAATTGGCTGTAAATAATATGTCTACTTAATGTGATTTAGTTTATGATTAAAAAATTTGAAAGATTTATCAAGGTGAACAGTACTGCTAAAATACAGTAAAATGTAATAATAATATTTTGTTAATATATGTCAATTGATTTAATTGTAATACGCTCGGAAATGTTACTACAGACTATTTCCGAACTGACTTTAATATGTAGCAGTAATTTCGGTAGTTTTTAAGAAAAAATTTATTTAAGTTGCAGGGTTTATAAGTAATTTTGCGATTCTATCCATTTATGTGGATATAGCAGTCATGAACTTTACTGACGGTTAAAACATTCAAAATATATAGAGAATTTTTTTACTGCCAATTTATACACATATTATGTAAATATTTTGTTATTATTTATCGAAAAAATCTTCTTTTATTTAAAGATAAAATAAATATATGTTTACATTATATATTATATATATACTCCCCATAAATTGAAAAATATTAACATTTTCCAATGTACAATTCTATTGTTTATAAAACATTTATTGTAAATAATCTTTTAGTATAAAAAGCATTGAAAAAGTAAAAAACAATTCGTAGTAGTATATACATATAGTACGCACATTAAATATATTTTTAATAACATAAAGAATTTGACGTGATTTGTGTAAAATATATTTTATATTTCTTATCAATATTGACATGTAATTTAGAAAAAATTGTAAAATTCAACTATTCTCAGCAAACTTGTAATAATCGCTAAGCCTAATGTGTATTTAATTAATAGGCAAATGAATATAAATTAGTCATATACATTCTATACGTACATAATTATGTCGGACCATCGAGACTGAATAAAATAAAATACAGTGAATAAGTATAATTTTTTTTACATATCCATACGTCATATATCCATACATATCCACATATATCAGTACATATCAATTATATATATCCGAATACACATCCCCACATATCCATACATATCCACGTCTGGATATGTATCAAAAAAATATACTTATCCACTGTATTTTAAACATATATACACAGATGGTTTAATTCGATGATCCACCATACATATAATTGTGATGGTATATGATTTTTAGGAATGAATTCTCGTTACCGTATTGACGGTCTTACAATTTAGCAGTTGCATTATTTTGCATGGTAAGATCCGATATCTATATTTTATGGAATTGCTTTTTGGCAGCCCATTGGGGTTAATTAATATATTAAAATCTATTTTTGCCATAAAATGTGAGATATATTTTATATATATTTAAGTATGTTGTTGTGGGCATTTCGAAGTTTCGAAGGAGAAAAATAAAAGTCCGATAATTAAAACTTCAATATATATATATATATTTCGGATAAATTCCGTGAACGCTATAAAATTAATAAAAGCAATTTTTGACTCATGGATTTATATAGGAATCAAATATTTAATATTTAAAATTCAAACAATATGATTATTTATCAATATAATTGAGTTATAAGTTAAGATTACATTTAATTAAAATATATCGTATACATAGATATTATACTATATTGATAATTAATCATATTGTTTGAATTTAAAATTTTATATTAATCATGATCGTGAATAGATCCTTAAAATCTTTTCTATCTTTAATATCTATGTATACGATATATTTAAATTAAATTTTAAATATTTTATTCCTATATAAATCCATGAGTCAAAAATTGCTTTTATTAATTTTATAGCGTTCACGGAATTTATCCGAAATATATATATATTGAAGTTTTAATTATCGGACTTTTATTTTTCTCCATTATATTTTATATAGTTTTTATGACACTAACATTTTGAAAAATTACATAGCTGTGAAGGTTAAAATCAATTGATTCATTTATAAAATAAAATGTCGCATACCTAATATTATTAGCAAAAGAATGATAATTATACTGCTTTAGGAATATATAATATATACATGCAGGATACCATGCGTAAAAATACTTTTGTTTTATTGATAGAAATTTATGGCTCTTTTTTCAATATTTCATCGATTGAGAATAGTTTCCAATCAGAAATGCTGCTGACAAGCCATCGGCTATTCGATTAGATAATAATTAGTTATCAGATTAATCTATTCTCCAAAACTCTCACATTAATTCTTCTCTGTCAGTTTTTTCTTATTTATTTTATAATTACACATATTAATTTCAATGTAGGGTCACTTAATTGTTAATGGCTCAAGGCTTTAGGCTGAGTGTTAGTTCTTAGAGTCTAAGCTTTATTGTCTTATCCTAGATGGTTTCTGTAACGTTTAATTTTATATAAAATGATTTTAGTATGATATATATTTAGTATGTATATATGCTCTAGTCTATATTTTATTTATGAAATGTATTAACAACAAAGGAGATACCTGGTTATAACAATTTAAACCATGTTAGCCGTTAACTATGAAAATAATATAACAATAAATAAAAAATATGGAAATTGTCACATTTTTACTCCTTGTGACTTATAAACCATAATCAAATTGTAAGTGACCAGAAATATAGACAGCCATAAACAATTCAGTTTAGTTTGACTAGTTTTTCATCAATTTAAGAATAGTCTTCAATCTTAAACGCCTCAGACTGGTTGTTGATTCTGTCTTAGATTCTCTTGAGCTTGAGGGATTATTTTCATACTTTCTTGCTTTTAAGGTTAAGAAACTATTTTTGGAATTTTTTTTGTCTTGTGGTTCAATCTTATCTGATTCAATGTTATCTCTATGATTTTGATGATCTACTCCTTCTCCCCCTTTTACCTCATAGCTAAGAGGAGCTATTTTTTATAGACAACTTCCTTGGGTCCACAATTTTAATCCTGGTAATTTCATATGAATGTTATTACCAGGTTGAAGTTGGTAAAGAACTTTGCTTCTTCTATTATAATAATTCTTCTGTTTTGCTTTTGTCGTATTATAGCATGGCTCTCTATTTCAATTGAATGACAAGGCAATAATAAAGTTCCAGCCATTGGAAGCAAAATGCTACAGCTACAGCATCTTCCAAAAATTCTTTGTACAGGACTTGTGTTGACACCCTCAGTTAGAGTATTATGAGTCCAAGAGTGACAGAAATTAAGATTGTCCAGATATTTTACATTTTTTAAATAATCTTTTTACTGTCTTGACTGCATTTTCAGCCTTTTCATTTGACTATGCATGCAAGGGAAATGAAATAACATGTTCAACAACTCATGTTTTTGAACCCATATTATTTGTAACCAAAATGTTAGGAATACCAAATTGAGAAAAGATAATTTAGAGTTCTTTTGTTATTGATTTTAAGATTAATCACTTTAATATAATTACTATAGCAGTCTACTGCAATAAGTAGTGTGCATCCATTAAAATAAAAAAGATCAGCTCCAACTTTTGATCATAATTGCTCAATTATATAATATTAATTGATTGGCTCTTTCTGTTGGTTTTGATGTATGGACATGCAGACATCACATTTTGATATAAATTCCTTGATGTCAGTAGTCATTCTTGGTCAAAACAGACATTCTCTTGCTCTTCATAAGCATCCTTCTATGCCAATATGAGAGACATGAAATGCTTTCAACATTTCTTTATGAAGAGTGACTGGCACAACAAGTTAAGCCTCTTTAAATATCAAGTTACTTTGGCATATTAATTAATCTCTGTAGTCATAATATGGTAATAAACAATGAAATTGTGTGTTTGTCATTTGGCCAACCATCTTGTATTGTTTATTTAAGAGTTGTTATAACAGGGTCATCAGCTGACATTCTTTGAAATTGTTGCCACATGGCATGACTGATGGGTAGAAATTGTTTATGATCATTTTCTTGTAAATTGTATTCAAATTCACAGGCATGTACATGTTTAATTATGGCTCAACTGAGAGTATCTGCCAGATAAAGTTGAGTGCCAGGCTTGTATTCAATTACAATGTCATAATTTTGCAGTTCAAGAAGCATTCATTGAAGGTGTTTTGGAGCTGAATAAAGAGGTTTTTTTAAAAATGAATTCTAATGGCTTATGATCACTGTGTACAATAATATTGCTTTGACCAATTATGTAAATGTCAAAATGGATAGATGCAAATACAATAGCTAAAAGCTCTTTTTCAATGTGTGCATATTTTCTTCAGTGGTCATTTTGTAAGAGGGCTGCACCTAGACCAATGAATTATGCATCACATTGTAGTACAATTGGTTCATCTTTATTAAAAAATTCAAAAAATTCTAAGAAAAAATATTTATTTGAAAAAATGCATGTCATTACCTTATATACATTATACAGGAATATATTTTAAAGTGTGTTACTATTTTAGCACCTGATTTATTCCATCAAAAACATCATAATAAATACAAATAAACATTCATGGATTTTTTTTCTCATGGTTGTCAGGTCTGTGTTTGGGATAGCTACCCAAAAATTATATGGTAAACATTTTTGCAGAATAACTATATAGAATTAAATGAAAAAATTGAGCATTTTCATTCTGATTAGGGAGAGTTCTAATTAGACAAAATAGATTTTTAGTAGTATAAGTTGAACTTCAGTTGAACCAAAATTCAATTTTATAATTATTAATTGACAACCAAGTAGTATTATAATAGAAAATCTACTTTTTTCATAACAACTTTTAACTTAATAATTCTTAAAGGGTTTATTAGAGGTTTAGATCGATTTAACTATATACAATTGTATATAAACTTAATGAATCTATTATGAGGCATGCATTTATAGTGGTCTCATTAATTAAAAAATGAAACTCCCTTGTGAAGGTGTCAATCCCCCTATTTACAATATAAAATGTGGACTGTAATTTGCATATAGTTATGACACCCACAATGGCATCAGTCACCATTTTATTACTAGTGACCATTATTTGAATACATGTCAATAATTTTCATGATTTAGGTAGGTTTAGATTACTAAAAATTATGTCTTCAGATTTATTTATAACCCCAAAATGAAGGTTAGAATTTATTTAAAATTTCCAGATATCAATAAATGGCCCTTATGTAAATTGGACTTATCCTTTTTTTGAAAAATTCAAGGAGTCAACATCTATTGAAACCATTAGTCCTGCATTTTTAGAAGCTGGCAGTTGTGGACTCCACATAGTACATGGAAAATTTAATACATGCCATGCAAGTATTCTTTCAGTACATACATTCCTTATAATTATCCTACAATAAATGTTTTGTTGTTGAAATTTCGCAACTATCAATGCCTTGAAAATGTAACTGCCATCATAAGAGCCTTTGAAAGATGGGTAAAAATAAAGAAATATGTATAAGTTTTTTAAAATTTAAAATTAAAGGAACCCAAAAAATATTCATTCACAGTTTTGTAAGATGTGTTCAACCCTTCCACATCAAGTTACAAAATGAAAGTCCACTAATATCCTTCCTTTTTGATGATCTGAATCAGTTAAAAAAAGCAATATGTTCTTTCAAAATAATTGGAATTCACTAATTGCACTATTAAAGTATTAATTTTTTATTTAGAAGTTATGTATTGAATCAAATCAATGAAAATACAATCAGTTATTTTATACCATTGATAAAAATTGCATGGAAAATTTTTCAGGGGCACAAAATATTTATATTTTGCAGAATGCAATATTTAATTTAGTAATCTTAAAATTTAACATCTTGTTTAATAAAATAAAGTATATAATAATTAAAAAAATTTACTAAAGGAAGTTGAGCCCAGAAAGTTGCTGGTGGTCCAATTCAAGAAAGGAGTTTAAGAAATATTGTTGTACTGCTGAACAAACTTTTATAAAACTAAAAGTCACATGCATTTTATTTGTTGACCCAAAGCTTTTGTTGACCCAAAGATTTCTGCTGACATGGCGAAGTTGATGTTGTCCAAATTCCACACTGAGGGGCAGGTAATTGTGATATGATATTGACTCAATATCATTTAAGCTGCAGACCAACTGCACAATCATTAAACAGAAATACAGACTCGATGATTTCTAGTATTGGTGTTCAACACTTAAGCCTTAGTTTAGAAAACTATGGGAGGTTGTGCGGTTTGCTTGGTTATGTCCCATCTTCAAGCTATGGTGGAGTCAGGTTTTCCCATCAACAAATAGGTAGATGCAAACTGAAATATTTTATCTTAATAGTTTTGAGTTCAATACATGATTTACCAATAAGTTGTTTTTGTTTAACGAATCAGACCAAAATTTCTCTCAAAGATCTTCTTTCTGTTAATGGTTGGCCTCTCTGATAAGTCCAAAAGCAGTTTAATGTATTTTTTTTCTTACCTTCTAATATAATTAAAACAAACCAATTAGTCTAATCTGCAGCTTCCATGACTTCATTTTTAAGGACACATAATACTAATTTTATGATATAATTATTCGAGGTTCATATGGTCCTGCAAATGTATGTACGTATTACACCATGGTTAGTATTCTAGATTTTTGGGTAGCCAGTTATGAGCCTTTGGCTTTTATTCCAAATTTTCACTCATTTTACAGTATTCCTATGTTTGTATTATTTATTTTATTATAATCGTGGTTGCACTATACTGCATAAAATTATATTTATATAGTAGATATTAAAATTTTAACAAACAATATATATTGAATAAAAGATTTCAATAATAAAAAATGAAACATAACATATATAAACTATTTATCTTTTTAATTTATGTTCATATAGGATTTAAACATAATCGAATTGTAAGATTAATTTGATAATATTATTCAGAAACTATAAAATCATTCTGTTCTTTCTTATGACAAGAAAATAACGAACCATGAGTGTACTTGAAACAATAACTAATCTAAAAATCTTTAATAGAGTTCTCCATTTTTAACAAATCATTTCTAAATTGCTTTATCTTTAGAAAAATGGATAATGTGAATTCAATATTTCAAGAATACTGTGTGATAAATGATGATGCAGTTGGAAAATCTATATCGGAATTAGTGAATAATCATAGAAACTCCGATCCTTCTAAAGGGGATTCATCTTCTCAATTGCCTAATCATAACAAATCTGAAAATCATCAACTTGTTTCTTATTATAAAGGACCTCGGGTAAATGTTCCTGAAAAAATTGTAAGTCACATGGTGATATAAAGTTTGTATAGCAACAATACATTTTACAATTTATTTTGAAACTTAAATATAATTATTTCATATTCTTAATTTTCAAACACGCTTTTTTATTTTTGTAGATATTTTGTATTGATGCATCAGCAGATATGGAAAAACCTATTTTTAAAATGCGTGTTGGGTAAGATCAGTTTTATTTTGGAAGGATTTTAATATATCTTTATATTCTATATAATGTGTTGAACATTTTATATTTCAGGACAACATTGTCTCCACTTTTCCTACTTAAAAGGGCACTTTCATTCTTTGTGACTACGAAATTAAACATTAATAGTTCTCACCAATTCTGTCTATGTCCGATGTTAAGCGAAGCAAAACTTGGATCAGTGAGTAAAACATCACTATTCGTTAATTTAAAAAATTTGATTTTAATTTCAGTCCCATTACAATAATAAATTGTAAAAACAGACGTGTTGTGTTATTAAACTGTTCTTAAACTCCTCTCTTACATAATATTTTTAATCTACCATTTGACTCATTTCTTCCCTTGATTCATTCTAACTACCAAAAGATCATTATTGCCTCCATAAATGCTGTTTATTTTGTTCAATTAGGACACCTGATCTCACTATGGGTTAACTCTTTAGTAGGCCCATGTTTTCCTACTTCGCCCTCTCTTCCACTATATCTCTATATTTGTAATTAGTAAGAATTATTTCTAAAGGATCCTAAGTATTAGAACATTTGATTTCGTTAAGAAAATAATAAAAAAACGTTCTACTTCGATATTATGTTTCAATAATTATTGTCGCAACTTTAAATGTATACATTTTTTAATAAATTATATCAGAATCCAGAATTCACATCAAATGGCAAAGACTTCTTAAAGTGTCTTGATGATTTCTCCGCTATTTACCAAACGGACTCTTGTGACCTAACTGGATTATTTACACAACTCAAAATTCTCCAGCCGGTTTTATCGGAGCCTGACAGGCCCCCTAAAGAAGTTATCCGACTGATTATAATCTATGGACGGTCCTATACATTACCTACTGTTGATCAACAAGTAAATCTTTTTTATAACTATGTATTACTAGTGTTGAATTCACATTCGAATTCACAGACATTAAAGAATATAATTTATAGAAAATTAATCATTCATATCAAAATAATAATTATAAATGTATGTTTCCAATTAAATATTTCACCTTTGTTAAAATTAATTAACGTCACTCGTAGTATATTCGTTTTCACCTTTGTCGTTTGTAGTAGTGAATTATTATCATATTCTGAAATTACTTTTACTTTCTACATTTGAGTTCAAAATTATTTTTTAAAGCTATTAATTATGCTCTTGAAAAGGTATAACACATTTGATGTTAATAAATGTTCATTGTATATTTTAATATACATTTTCAACTTCAAATTGGTCATAAATAAGTTCAAATTAGCCTTCGACAAACCGATTTAAAATTGATCAATTTTGTGGAGTAAGTTCATATTAATCGAGCCTTCATCTCATTGTAAAATGCCACTGATTATGTAAAATCGGTTTAATCTATTAAACGCGTTTTTTTGTTTCAATTCAATGGAATACACCCGATAAAAAACTTGAGCGCAAGGGGATTATATAGAGTGGCCTCAATGAACTCTGTAGTCTGATGAACTCAATGAATTCAAGATTTTTATTGCGTTCAAAGAGTCGAGCTCTATAATATGGTCAAAGAGCTGTTCGCGTATAGTAAAGGTCCACGAGGAAGAAAATTGGATTTTTCGCAATTTTGTTTTTGTATGCGGAATGACGAAAATATTTTTTTATAACTTCTTGTGGAAATGGGAGAACTATTGGCGGTTAATGATCAACCCGCGGTAGTGTTATGTGGATTATGCTTGTGCACATAACAATCCTCTTCGTTTTGGAAATCAGATTGATCATCATTATTTACCAAAATATTCACCTTTTCTCAATACTTATGTAATGGCAGGATCGTGCCTAAATAGTGCGGTTTAGTGAGGTGAATCTGCAATAAAATAGCGATTTCGTGAACCACCACAGGAACCGATCGAGATGTCATTCTTCACGCAAGTCGGATTCGTATGCCAGAGATAATTCAAAGGAGTTAAAACGGGAGAAATGTTCCCGTTGCTCCGATGAAGAAGAACTTTTTGTTGTATGTAAAAATATTCTAAAGAATTTACTGATTACTTGCTCATGACTCTTACAAATTGATTTGCATTTTGTTGATAATTTACAAAAATATACATTTGACTAATTTGAACTAATTTTCTTTCATTATTAATTCTTCTGACCAAATTTAATTTACTTTGACTAATTTGAAATTACTTTATTACAGCGCTGACTAATTGGATTTTACTGTTTAAATAATGAACGGTCTGCTGACTAATTTGAACTTACTTATGACCAATTTGATGATGAAAAGTATTTTAGTAACGCCTTTAAATTCTAGCAATATATTTTAATTATTGTGCTATTTATTTAGTTACATATTGTTTAATTTTCATGGATGCCACTATGAATGTATAAATCCTGGAGATTAGATCCAACAGATTTTTAGTATATCATTTTTTTATTCATTTTTTACTACAGCGTTATATTTTTGCAACTATAATAATACAAAGTGCAATTACGTCGATTCGGTTTAGTATATTCGAAATAGAATGCTATACTCCGCACCCTAATCCAAAACTTAACCTCAGAACCCATTAATTTTATTTATTAATAGTTGACAACTATAAATAGGGCATGATTATTCTGAGATCAGATTTCTACAACAGTTCTCACTTATATATATTATTATTATACTTTGCTCATCTTAATTCTGTTTTAGGTATTAGCTGAACTCTCAAAGTCGCCCTTTTTGTTTATTGATATCTTCTACATTCACGAACATCCGACCAAATCGAATCAATGTCAGGTATGAAAGGGACTTACTCTCATTTTCCATGATTCAAGCAATATATTTTATCATTCTTTAAAATAACAACAATAAACTATTAGTCTATAATGCGAATTCATAAAAATATCTAAATAAAGAAATATTCGATCATTTCAGAAAATTAATACTTTACATTTTTAAAGAGTTAGAAAGATTTTTAAAACATGAATGACATTAAAATTTATAAAATAACTGTATTCTTATTTTATGAAACATTTAAAAGCCTTTAGGTGTTTTAGATTCCAAAGGCTATATTATCGTTTAAAATTATAACACGAGGCATTTGAATTATTCAATTATGTTTGGTCCTCATTGTTCGTTTTTATTTATTTCACTTTAAAAAATATTCCGTTTTCGTGTAGTACATGTCAGTACTGTCGTGGAAAATGAAACAAGAAAAAATTCTACCTACTACAAATTTCATTCAAGTATCAATATAGATTTATTATTTTTATTGTAGGCGATTTTCGACTTTTTCTGCAATCTCGATAGAAACAATTCTTCATATATTTGTGAGGTTATCAAAAATCCCACAGCTCTCTACAACCAAATCTCACAGCTCATCGGACATCCACTACAACGACCGGTGCAAAATCAAGCCATGTACAAACTTATCGTGCCACCGGAATAGACTCCACCATTGTGATTATGAAACAGCGACAATGTTTTTATTTTATTTCTCCAGACTATTTGTAAATGTAAATATTTTAAGGAAAAGATTTATACAATATTCCAAACTTCTACAAAAGATAGGTTTCCTAATTTATTCGCATGAGATTTCTGAATTTTGTATTTGTCACTATGACATTTATATTATTTTTCTGTTTATTTTGTTTCCTGTTAAAATAACCTATTTTGTTAATTTATGAAAATTTATTTTTGTATATTAACTTTTTCTATTATTACATTATGTTATGTGAAAGTACCTACTGTTGAAATTTCTTTTATTTAAATTTGAATCAGCATCACTATATATAATTTTATCAAATTCATCCAGCCACTTAATCACATTCATCAAAAATATATTGTATAGAAGATACCTATGAATCTTTTGATAGATGTGACTAAAAAAGCTTGGTTAATTATTTACTGGAAAATTCTACAATGTGTAACTACAAGGTGATTTATACTATATTAATCCACCTAACTGTTGATTTCTATAATATTGGCCAAAATACATTTGGATATTTGCATAAAACTGAAACCTTTTTTAAATTGATGAATCGATATCACTTGGTAGATTGTGGTATTCTTTTGAATTCCAACTCAAATCGTATGACATAGTAATACTAGTAAGACAACTATCAATAATTAATTATGTCTTATTGTTGAATTTGCCGCAATGTGCCGGATCAATATAACATTTCCCTCATTGTGTCAAATTTGAGATGTGATTTAAAAAACTGGTATGTGCTGTTGAAACGACAATATACTCCATACATCTATATTTTCCAAAAATAAATCGCACATTAACTATTTTCCTGAAATTTGAAAAGTAGCAGTTTTCCATTCGAAGAGAATCTTTTGATCCGAGTATGGAATGTAGTCCTACTTTTCTAATGAAGGAATGTAGTTTTTTCTATGCTATGACCAATACTTAAATCAATAAATATTCATAACCTATATCTATGATCAGATTTGAATTTAATATTAGATAATTATCAATTTAATAGTAAAATCAAGATTGTATAATGAATGCTATAAATCTAATGATTAGCTTTAACCTTAAAAAGACTATAGAGGGGGCGGGGTCAAATTGGCCCAAACTTTTTAAAGAGCTCTAGCTCATGCAGAGGAGTTTTCGATTGGTCTGAAATTTTCAGTACATTCCTAAAGTTTTTAGGGCTTTCCAATAATTTATAAAAAATTTTGGACCTTTATATTATTATCGATTTTTGACTCGTATGTATATAATCAAAACTGCCCTTCGTATTGCTATTGTGAATTCATACCAAACCAACATGTAACTAAATATTTCCTGCATTTTACAATATTTCAATTTAAATAAAATATAAATTAGTAGTTAAGCAATTTTTATTAATGAATAAATAAAACAATTATTGCATATTCATAAATCTTTGAAAATAATTTAAAAAATGATCGAAAAGAAAACATTTTTCTTTATTTTCTCAAGAATTAAACAATAAAAACTTTTTATCCTCATTATTAGATGGTGGCTTAACTTTATATTTTTGCATCTATGTTTAAAGGGACGCCCGAGTTCAACAGACCGCCCAGTAGGTCCGTCCGCCAAACCGTGTCATAAGCCTTCGAGAAGTCAAGAAGCGCCAGAACGCTTCGCTGACTTACTCTGGAACCCGTCGCTGACTGCTTGGGAAATCCTCACGACCTGGTTGACTGAAGTCTAGGGAAGCCGGCCTGGTCCTCCTGTCACATGTTCAGAGACTCAGCAAGGTGCATGAGGCGGCTAGCAACCATCCTCTTTATCACCTTGCCAACTTTTGGAATGGGTATGATAACCGCGTTCCTCCAGGATTGGGGAAAGTACCGCCCCTCACCCTCTTTGAGAAAGCGGGAAGCCACTCCATCTGGCCCTTCAGCCGCTTAGCCTTAGAAAATGCGCAACAGTCCTTCCCAGCAGGACCATGAAAAAGAGACTCAACTTGTACGAAGCGGTTCGCCTTCCTCTGGTCAGAGAAGAATTAACGTCCCCCATCAACCAACACCCTGCTCCTCTCATTGAGCGAAGGCCAGTATATGATTTGGTCTCATTATTCTATGATCAATAATATAAGGGCCAAAAAGTACAAATGTTCCCGAGGATTACAATGATATTGAAATCATTTGAGGCTGGATATGTGAGAAATTATGCTAAAATATTTTCAAAAGAACAAGTAGACCATTCTTGACAAAGGACCCTGACATGGCTGAGTTAATTTATTCATATGAAAGCTGATGTAGATAAATTTAAAAAAATTATTGAGCCCATTGTAAACACCTTAATTCCAAAACTTCAGATGACCAGTTTGTGAAAACGCTCAGAGCAACGAACGAAAGTGTGCGTTATATTAAACTAAACAACCTATGTGTACACATTCTATTCGCAGAATTACAGAATATCTAAATTTATCAAATCCTCAATTGTACACTGGTCATGCGATATGAAGATCTGCGGCAAATGTCATTGCAGAAGGTGGAGCGTCTACATCAGTCACAGAAAAATTAATTGGAATCTAATAACACAGCATTAAAAAATCTAGAAAATACAAATAACTGCAAACTAGCTGTTTCGAGGATAATGTAGCCATCAAGCAGCGGTGCTACGATTGGGACGCCTCAACAAACAGAAAATACTGTGAAGCCTGATTAACAAAAAGTTGTGAATCTACACAATTTTAAAAACATTATCCTAAATTTATAAATTATTTGTGCGTTTTTATATTAGAATGACTGCTACAGTTATATTTCTTCATAATCACATTAATTTAATTAATATAAATTTTTTTAACTTACTATAGTATAAAAATTGTGTGCAAATGTGCAAAATTTTACCGAATATTTCATTCCTAATATAATTCCGTATTGTACAACTATTCCGTAAAACAATCAGACAAATTTAATTATTAATAGACAATAATTAATTATTAGAAAGTTTCCTTTCCTCAGGTTTAATAACTGGGTCGCTAAGATAATACAATTAAATGTCACTGCCTCTAAATAAAATTCTCCAATTTATTCCATTCCATTTCAATAAATACCCACCTACACACAGTAATTTGAATAATAAATATAGTTGATTTAAAGTTTTTATAACTACGTATTCTTCTAATCGCATAAAATCATATTAGACATAGGTATGCAAGAATATAATTATTATACTATTTTGAACTTCAATAATTCACCATCGTGGTTTAACTATACTTAAAAATTACTAGTATAATACTATATATATACCTATTGTCGACAGGCTAATAAATAGTTGAACCCACACAGCTTGTACACATTTCTACATATATGTCCATCACGTACCATTACCGGATATACTATATTAAATTACTCTTCGGGGTATTCTCAGACATACCAGAATTTGAGCTAGTTAATGACCAAACTCATTGGATAATATTGATTTTAATATTTATTTGGTACTATTATGTGATGCTAAAATAAAATTACGAATTCAAGAATTTAGTATTCAATAAAAATATAAACAAATATTAAATAAATTATTTATTTTGATCATTTGAAGTATCATGATGAAATTGTGAAATTGCTAAATGGAATCATTTCAATTTGGAATAAAGTTACAAATATTAGAACAAGTCACAAAATTTCTAATAAATAAATTAAAATATCCTGATACAAAGGTTGTGTATGTACATGTAGTATATGAAAACATATAAACTTAAAAATATATAAAAGAATATTGATAATACAGTTTTAAAAATTATAATTTGCTCTTCTCATAAACTCTAATAATAAATGGATACAAATCTTCGGTATAATTAAAGAGATATGATCATTGATTCAAGTAGCGAACATTAGATTTAATACTTTCAAATAAGAATGAGTAACATACTATTATGGTGGCTATAATTATGTGAAAATATACTAATAATCAAATCTATAAAATGTGTTCTATAATATGTGTACCATTGTTTTTCTATAAATCAAATAATAATATACGTTGTATCTAAGGAAAAGAAAATATCTGAAGTGCTCAGTAATATCTAAAATTATACATTCATGTCTATAAAGAAAATTACAATATAAATTCATATACGCAAATACAAATTGGATTAATCATTTTTTATAATCGTGTGATGATATGTGTTTCAAGATTAAAAACTAATCTCAATTCGAGATCTGACTAAAACAATTACTTTCTGTAATAATATTATACTGAGGATAAAAAATGTCTTCTCCCTATAATATTTATAAATATATACAATATTTGAAAGAAACAGTATAGTGATTGATAAAAGGATTTAAAAACAGACTTAACTACGAGAAACATAAATAAATTTGCTATAAATAAACACAAGTCTTAAAATTACACGAATCTTAACGCAGTAAACCATTTTATACAATTTAATTACGGGCGGCCGTCATCCTAGAGTTCCTGTGGTGATGATTTTGACTGTGTGTAGTCGACTTTGTCTTCTTACTCTTTGATGGTGCGGCGGGTGCCACTGGAGAATTGTCGGCAGAATCCCGACGAATTAACATGCTCAGCGTCGGCTTCTCTTTGATGGATTCCACTGCATGTCGATGACTAATGTTATTGAAATCACAGCCGTTAACCTGCACAAAGACATGAAGTTAGCACATCAATTTATATTGAATGTATACAACAAGGCATCTCAGATACCAATTCGAGTGATTCAACAAAATTATAATTATGAACATTATTGGATAGCTTGTGAGCACTTTGAATATTATTGTCATTGTCTAAAAATTGAAATATATAACCAACAAATTCGTTAGGTAATATTGGACTACCTACCTGCAAGATTTTATCATGAATTTGAAGACCAGCAGACTCTGCTGGACTTTCTGGGTAGATATATGTTACATAAACACCCTGAAATAAAAAATACATTGTGTCTATGTAAAATAATTATTTACATACTAAAACAGTTGAAATTACATAACAATATTAAATACAGTAGATTAGATATTCCAATAATGCTTACAGAGTCTTCATATCCAAAAGGACATTTAGTTATATCTTGATCAACACCACCTCCAATACAGAAACCACACAGATATGCAGGAATACGACGACCCTGGCTATCAACCTCAAAAACTGGATTTCCGCGAGCATCATGGTCTTGCTCTTTGTAGAGAGCAATTGGAATCTAAAAATAATATATTTTAATAATTAACATATTCTTTCTTCGATACCTTGAAGTGGTAGAAACATGTCTATTTTATGAAGTAACACAAATGGATGAAATTAAAATATTATGGTCTAAATGGAAAGGCATATAGGTATATCATGATCCACATTTACAACACCATTAAGCCCAAGATTCTTATATTCTGCACTGTATTTAAAGATTATTACCAAATTACCATATGCTGTTTTTATAAGAATAACATTTATAGATTATAGGTTCATTTTGGAATTATGTAAAAAAATGAAACTTTGATAAATCTAAAGGGAAAATGGATTAAGAGGGTTATTCAATTTAGCTAGTATATTAAGGAAATACATGGTTTGGTTCTTTTATAATTGGTAGTAATTCCTTTAAATCACAAACAGTTTTCATGAACATTTTCAAGTTAAGGATGATGGTAATATAACAAGTCTTGTATAAATGGATAATTTCCTAACTATCTTTGGCCACAGTATTTCAATAGGAAAACATTACTTCTATTAATCTTTATACTCTTGTTACTTGTTTTACAGTGGCATCAGCTTAAACTATGTATGCAAATTTTGTATCCACTTCCAAATCAATTTAATTAATATTATTCTTAAATACATTGTGTATGATATAGAAGCCACATAAACCTATTTTAATCTACTGAGATATATTTTCTTTGTCTGAGAAATGACTTAGGAAGCTGGTATAAATACTACTTGACAACAAGATTCATAAAACTTGAAACTAAGGCATTAACTGTATTAAGATGAAGAAATTGATAATTGAAATATCTAGAAATTATAATGTTTTGGTTTGTATTTTAGCATTATATAATTACACCCATTTCTATTTTATTGGTCACTTTATTTTTTTTATTTGTAAATGGATACTAATAAACATTATAATAACTTTAATTTTACTTTCAGTTCATTTTCAAAAATAAGATATGATACTAAATATGATTACTTTTTTATGGTCAAATATAAATCTTTGGCAACCATAATTTCAGAAAAAAATCTTTAAATAAAAAGTGTAATGTCTAATGGAAAGAATATTTTGGGAAAGTTTAAGTTTGATAGTGACTAATTAGAAAATATTTCTTTGATTTTGATAATATGGAGTTTAATAATTAAAAATAATTGTAAAATAATATTATTTGATTATGAACTTCTTTATTAAATAAATTATCAACATTATGTCATATTCAGATTAAAGTTTTAAATATTAATTATAATATATATTATATATAGAACTCCAATTATTTAAATATGGAATTTATTAATTCAGAAAACCTTTAATAGGTTTTTTTTATTAAACATAATTGGAACTAATAAAACAGATAATAACTATATTTAATAAATAGAATGGATATAATTAGTGTAAAATAGAGTTACTTTTATATGTATTTATATGTTTTAGATTGACTTCATAGATTTTAATAAACATAAATATATAATAAATCTTATAGATGAATTAATCTAATTTTTAAATGATCAAAATATATGGATTTTTTTTTCTCTCAAGTATATACTTTTATTTACAGTGGACAGACACCCAGGTAATTTTTTCAAAATAATAATATATACATTTTTATAATTGTTATTTTCTTATTTATACAAAGAAATTCATATATACATCCAGCTAATTGAAATGAATAATTTAAAGTTATAAATAAATATAATGGATAATATATTAAATCTATCCATAAACCTTATCCCACCACTATCACCAATTGAAGGGTTTAACCCTTTCTTTATGGGTGACCCAACTGTTGGGTCATGACTTTATAATGTGATAAAAGCAAATAAATAAATAAATTATCACTGGAATCAGTGTAGAATCGTTTAAACTACCCTGCCTGGGAAGTGTCATTTTCCTCATTATAAACACCAGCTGGACAAAGGGGAAAACATTCTCATTGGTTGAAGGC
>JAUZNC010016671.1:18361-68083 GCA_034780395.1 Vannuccia rotundouncinata | reverse complement strand
ATTCAATATATTTGTCTAGTTGTTTTGAGGAATAGCGCTATTTGTAATCATTCAATTTATGCTTCTCGTGTTGCAGGAGTGTTTGCAGTTGGACGCGAACAATCAGGTTTGTCTGTACTTACGAAGTGTCTGCTACTCCAGTCTGGGTCAGTTCTATAACGGAATCAAGACGGTGACAAAGGTGTGTTTTTCTTTGGTGTATAGTGAAAGGGCTGCTGTATTTCATTGTCAACATTTTAGAGGGGAAATTGTATCCTGGAACTGGTATCTGTTTATAACGGATGTAGAATAATTATTATCATGTTGAATAATATTAACATCCTTTTTCTCTCTCTCTACGTTATGATTCATCTTAATTTCCTCTCTTTAAATGTCTATCACCTCCAGTTAATGGTACTTGAAGATCAACAGCCAGTTCGAATAAGTCCTGAATTTATCAAAGCTCATTATCTCCGAGGTATGAACAACTCGAATATATTGTTGTTATGCTTAACAAGGATTGAAACAATTTCAACATACTGCCTCTGTTATAAGTTAATAATTAAATACTATTTAGCTTTAATTTGTTTTTATAACTACCTGTCGCAGAGTGGTCACGCTATCTGCACGCAAGGCTGGAACATGATCTCATGGATTTCAATATTTCTCAAGACCTTTCCGGGGAATTTAGAGACAAGTGGATGAAAAATTATCCAATGGAATTTGTTGTAAGCTAAGATCCTTTATTGAATTAATTTGTAGATGTATGTAGATGGACTTCAATTTAGTATGAAATAAATCTGTTTTGATGATACAAACTTTCTGCTTCATCGATTGTTTCGTAACTTTCAGGTTGACTATCAGGAGCAGATTGGTTTGCAACCTCATATTCCGTAAGTTTTAATTAGTGGAATAACACTGCAAGTCTTATATTATAACTTTTACAGTCGTTTATTATGGATTTGTAATATTTAAATGATAATATAATATCGTAGTAGTTGACAGTTATGGAGAAGAGAGACTTTCTGTTTAAAATGTTTAAGTAGCTGGATCATTTCTTTCGATTACGATTTTTTAAATATTTACTCGCCTAGTTCTCTAATTGTTTCAAGTCTTAGTGAACATATAATATGTAATCTTGTAGTGGTCATATTTCTGAATAGATTCTATTTTTTCTCTTCTTGATAAAATTTATATAGTCGAAGATTTTGTTCAGTATAATATACATAAACTTGATCTTAAATAGTTTTGTATTTCACATCTTTACTTTAATGGGATTTCCACGAGCAGTGAATTCGAAATCGATGAATTGTATATTTTTTTATTTTAAAAATCAACCAAAAAATGTATTTTCTATTGTTTTCGTCGTGAGATTGATGAGACATCCTTTTTCATAATTACAAATAAATGTTTTTATGTCTTCAGGGACGTAACTCCACCCACCTTCGCCAGCATTCCAAACAACCATCGCGAACTCTTGTGTACGGCACAGCGCGCGCTTCGTCTCTTCTCCATGGCCAGCGACGGTCATGTCGACAACGAACGGGTTATGTTTGCCATGGCCATTGCGTCCATTCACACGGCCCAGTTGATAGAAGTGAGGCCCGGTCTCTAGCTTCCTCTTATGCTATTCAATTCATTATATCACTAAAATCCTATTCAATTTTATGAATAAATATATCTAAAACATGTTCTTTAATATTGTTACACTCGCTTTAGTTAAATCGTTTTTCAGATAAGTGCTAATTCAGGTGCTTCAGTTAGTTTGAGCCTGTTTTAATCAACTTATTGTTATTATATTTGTTTTAATAAAGCGACACAACCTGAATATTATTTCTACCGTTGCTCTCCACGCTCTCCAATGTTAATCAATACTCTCCCTCTCTTTCCTTCAGTCACACTGGAACACACTTCTCTACTCGAGCACCTCCGCTCAGCCTCCACCCCGTCAAGATCACGCCTCCTCCAACAAGAAACAAGAGCCGATCTCCCCTCAACCTTCCACTGTTCTATCGTGGCGCAGTCTGCTGGACCAAACAGCCCGCTATTTAACACTAGCGGACCCTGACAACCCCGTTCTGTGGGTAGCGGATATGCCCCACCGGTTTCTGGAGGAAGGGTACCCCTCGGAGCTGATGATACTTCGAGGAGAAGAGGAAAGTCATGTTCTTATGCCTTATTATGATCTAATCTTTCATATCCTCAAGACGATGATCGAGTTGATGAACAGGTAAGCAGCAAACTGTCTGGTATCGAGTATTAAAGCTTCGGGATTGTGTAGTCTAAGGAACAGTTTAAATCGTATTTATTAAATTTAAAATGACCTTTTTTGAACCATAAGAGCAGACCTTTATCCTTTTGAATGCAGAAAAATTACAAAAATAAGCAATTAAAATATTGTTTTGCACTGAACACAAAGCCTCTTTATAATGTAATCTTGACGTGGTTGTTCGCCGATCAGTTCTGGTGGCGCGGGCAGCTCCAACGATAAACCCGTCAACGGTGTCAACAAGGAAGTCAAGGCTGCCAAAAACTGTCAGGAACTCCTTCGTGTTGCCAAGAAGAAGGGTGCCGCATCCCCCAACGGCGGTGTCTACGTGTCCACGCGCGTCCCCAGTGTCAAGTACAAGGAGGCCCTGCAGCACGAAGGAGACGTCATTGTGCTCTCCGAAGACAGCAACAAGAAGCCAATCCTCGGCCTGCAGGTCCACATCACGCGAACTCGTCTCCTCTCTTACTTCGAGGAGCTCGACTTCATCTTCGGCAAATACCTCGATGAGGGTCACCACGCCCGTCAGAAGTCACTCCACAATCCCCCCTCCTCGACCAATGAGACTCCGCCACCTCAGCAGGGAGTGACCAATGACGAAGCGGCACAAGGACTGGTCGATCGATCGCTTACCTTGCTCTACTACCTCTGCAATGCACGTCCCCTATCGCATAGCAACAGTTTGGTGGGTTATTCAATGACTCTGGGCATGATCATGGCATTGGGTTATGAGGTTCATGGTCGTGTGCCCGCGGGAAAACTTCTAGAAATGGAGCCAATGTTGTCAGGAACACCCGATGCATTTGTCACCGTGTCTAAAAAGTGGCTTCGACTAAACAGGTTACAGTTACTTTATATTGCTATATTCATTAGTTATTACCCTGTCAATTGTAATTTATTAATATAATAATTTTTACTTTTTAATAACTGAAAGTACCTTTTTTTACTCATTCAGAGTGACCAATCATGTTTCCCAGATGTCTTCGGTCAACCAATCTTTTCAAAGTGTGCGCAATATTCTGGAAGCGCTATCTATTGGTCCCACCGCCAAATGCAACTAACCAACCTTTGCTTATTACTTTTTCTTAGACTATTATTGATGTCACTCAAATGCAATAAATTGTATAGCATAAGTATTGACTTTTCCAACGAACAACCATGACTAATACATAGTATATACTATTTTTTAATTATTGACAAATATCTTGCCCCTGTCAACTTCAGTACCAATTTACTCAAAATGTATTTTTTTCACTTACATATTACGATCTACTCGGCATAAAATGTTTTTCTCTGTTCTTAAATAATTTAACTGATTCAGTCTAAATATTTTTGCAGTGTCATGTTTCCTCTTCTATTTATAAATGTCTTTAGATTTAAATTTCCTTGTACATGACCAGATTTGGGGTATTTATTTTATGTTTGTTGATTTTAAGTTGCAGAAGAAACAAAATTATAGATGTGATAATAAAAGTTTTCGATTTAAAAAATAACAATATATAACTGTCGATCGATACACCACATTCATTAATATATATCATCTATTTGAAGGTTTCAAAATTATGTAAGATAAATATTTCAACCTTCAAATTATTAGTATAGAAAATGAAATGTTAATTTCTGTATTTCATTTCAATTATTAATGCTAAACTGTTCTTGACGTTTTTGCTGACGTGGTATTAATATTGTCAACATTGTTACATTTATCATGGTTCTAACAGTTATATTACGAATTTGTTAGGTATATATTCAATATTGTAATCCAAATTTTAAGAACTATGAGATAAGTTTTTTAAACGTATTTTTGGCTGAATTAATTTATCGTGTTAAAAGGAATTTTATTAAAAAAATATTTTTTTTTATTTCCATATGAATATTTCAAAATATTCAATGTTAACGTAGAGAAAGATGTAAGCATAATGAGCACATCAAAATACACAACAGTTATGACATTAGTTTTGTGTTGTATTCGAATCTTTTGGGTGGGGAAAATAATATAGATACCATGTATATTTTGCTTAGGTACAGATGAGTGTTTTCTCTTGCGTAACGGGACGAGGGTCTTTGAAAACCTTGTTTTTGCTTAACGTTTTTTGTAAAAGGCCTTTTCATTACTAATTGTCTTAAATCAATTATAAAATTTAAAAAATGTGTGAACACAAACTTAATTATATATAATAAAATTATACAAGAATATAATATAAGAGTATAACAACTAACATTTGGATGTTATACATTTTAAAATAGTTTACACATTTATTAATAAATTTGGAAATCCTTACAGTCTGGAATGTTAAATTGCAATGTTAAAACTGAGAAAGTTTAAATGAAATATCAACAATTAAAAAAACTTTGAGTAAGAAATTTTGTTATTTTCGTGATATACGAAATTCAGATAAAATTATATCTGATCGATCCTTAAAAATCACAGCTAATATTCGATTGACAAATATTATAAAAAAATCTGAAAATTACATTTTTTATTACGATATAATTATTTCATTATATTAGCCATTATTTATATAAAAAAGTAATTATAGCGTTATAAATCAATTTAATTTATTCATTGATGTTCAGTTGTATAATAAATATATACTTCATTAATGTTTCTTATATTAAAATCGCAGATAAAATCCATTAAAAAAATATATTGTAAACTAGATAATTTCAAAAGAAAAGTTGCATAAAAATACGCAAGGAAAAAGCATAGTGTGGACTCCCTGGTTTCATACAATTGGTTTCATAAAAACGCACAGGAAAATTAGGGCACGATAAAAGTCATGGTGTAAGTATATTAAAGATATTATATATCTATCTATCAATTAATTAACAATTTATATTATTAACATTGAATGTTCAATATATATTAATATCCTAAAGTTTCTTTAAAAAAAAACATCCATTGTTATTATTTAAAATGAATAAAAAGCCCTTTACTAGCAATTTGTAAACATCAAGTAATTAACTATGGTTTATAAATTTGTTTACATTTACACAAGAAAATCAAAACATTTTATTTAAATAATCTAAAATGATGTAATGAATATTTAGATATTAAAGGGAATAATTCTTGTATAATTTCTCTATCATATTTCATAGTCAATAGCTCAAGGATATTTTTAGATATCAAACATATTTTTAAATAAATGAAAATTTTGGTATTAAATTTATTTTGTAATATTTGTTCTATTTTATAAGAATAATTTTATCCCTCAATCAACATTTTTATAGATTAAGTAAAATGTTTATCGTCTAAAAATAAATATATATTTAAAAGATCAACTGAATGCAAAATGTCTTCTGCTGAAATTATTGAAATTATTCAGGGTGTAGAAAGAATGTGTAGTGAATTTGTATCAAATCAACAACGAATTGAAGATTTTAAGGTATACTGTACAATAATTTGATTTAATTTTTAATAGACATGTATATATTCTGAATTATGATGCCCATATTAATAATTTGTAAATTTGCAATATAAATGTGGAGGGGGGTCTAAGAGGGCCTCTATCATAATTAAAATAGATTTTTTTGTACATTGAAAAGGTCTCCTTACTAATTAAAATTGATTGTTTATGTACATCAAAGAAAGCCCCTACCATAATTAAAATAGATTATTTATGTACATTAAAGAGGGCCCCAATATCATTATAATAGATTGCTTATATTGCTGACATCATTTTATAATTTTTCTATTATCTATTTTTACTTTCTAAAATGGTAAACAATAAAAATGATCATGCTAAATGTTTAGAAAAGAAAAAAGTGCATTTGAATGCTGTCTTATTGTTGCTTCTTTCTTTGCCAGTCACTGGCCCTTAATGGGCTCTCTTATACATCAATCTATGAGTTATCTTCTAAAATCTAAGGTCTCCATCATAATTATATATATAATTATAATATAAGCAGTATATAATTGATACCTAAACAAGATTTTTGAATTATTGGCCAGAAATGTAATAAATAGAACTGGGAGTGGTTACAGCACAAACATTCTGTAATATATAAGAAAAGTGGTTAGGCTGTATCATTGGATGTTCAGCTCAAGGATATATTTGTAAAAATAAATGGCAGAAGAAAGCTTTGTGTTTAATGACCATCCAATAAGGTCATAAATTTCATGGAAAAAGGTGGTTCTGCCTTACTACAGCATATGGATACTGCAATCTTCATGGGTCTAAACTCTTTTATGAGTACCAATTATTCTGTAAAAGATTGGACAACTGGAATTTGTAATACTGCAAAAGTGGCTGCCATCAAAAATGTTAAGGAACTTTTGAAACCTAAAGTTTCATTAATGTACAGAACTTCAAACATTGAGGCAATGCTTCTAGAATATATAGTGGATATACTGCTCTTTCTGGTGTTAAGCTTAGTAGAACCACTGCATCCTATAAACTGAAATATGGGTTAGCCAAATACATTAATTCTCAATTAATTCTGAACTTACAGAAATATCCATTCTCTATTAATGCTGATGAAAACACTGACAATGTTTATAAGAAATGATTTCTACCAGATGATAATATTGATAATCCCCAAAAAATACTATATTACTTTACAGATCATTCTGCAGATGTGACTGCAATGTTGATATTGTTAACTGGTGGACAAATGTTAAATGATCTCTGCTCAATTATTTTTTGCAGCAATATCATGTTTTCATGGCCCAATGATTGAATCATCATTCAATACCATGAATGACATAGTTGATATTAAATCAACATCAATGGACATTACAACATATTCCACCTTCCAATTGGTCAAATATTTTCTTTAAAGCAGGGGTCAATCATCAGTTGACTACTTCAAATGTAATTCAAGCTCATCAATCAATAAACATTTGTGTCATTCAATTTGCAATGCTGCATCAATTTATGCAATCAAAAAGTTGTCCAACCTGTGCAAAAATACTATATTATACTCCTATACTTCTATACTAAATTTTGACTATACACCTGCAGCCATATGCACAAAGCTCTGCGAACAAGTTGGGTGAATATTTGTGGAAAGCTGGACAAATTTTGACCTAACTTTGTTTGCACAGGTTTCCCAGCTAATTTTCACAAATATATATTTAAAATTAAACTAACATCCTCATTATATGTGACTTCATTGATAAATTTATGATATATTTCATTCCAGATATTTTAGGTGAATTCATTATAGGTGAGATATTATACTCCTATACTTTTTTAATCTATAAAGGAACAATAGAGGAAAAGGGTAGAATCCATATAATCTATTGTTATTCCTATTAATAGCTGTCAGAGTCATAAGAATATGTTGGCGTTTATTAGTGTCGGCACTCATTATCCTGTCATCAAAAGCAAAACTCCGCGTCAATATTTCATGGAGGTCTAAATCGTTTGAGAATATGAAAAGTTAGTCATTATATTTAAACGGAGTTGCACAAATAATTGTCACCTTAGAACACTAAGAACACAAATAATTGTGTTCTTAGTGCAAAGAATCAAAGATATAGAGACTATCTATCTAAACTAGTACAAAAATGTTCTATTTTATAATGTAACCAATCCATACAACATTTTCAATTTTTGAACCATTACAGTTGTTATACATTGATTTAAAAGAAATAAGTTCATACACTCAAACTGCATTAATGCCATATAAATAGATTTTTGAATCAGCCATCTTATGCTTTGTTTATCTGTTCAATTTAACTTTTCTACATTTCTTACCAAGTAAGAAACTTTCGCCCGTTTGAGTATATTGTCTTTTTATTAAATTCAGTTAATAATTTAGTATTTTTTGTGTATTCAATCTTGTATAGAATTAATATTATACATAATTAATTAACTATATCATTCAGAGTACTTACAAATTAAAATATGTTCACTTTCCCTTGAGTTTTTTTATTCCTTGGGCCCTCTATAAATTTTATTCCTTAGGCCCTCCTTGGGCCTTCCACTATATTAATTAAATACCATTCCCACCCCTGTTTTATATATAAAAATAGGTGTTATTTTATTTAACTACTATTATACATGCACATTAATGCCAATCTGAAGGGGCCTCCTATCGAAGAAGGCCTCCTCCTACTGAAGGGGCCCCTCTAGCGCTGTAAAGGGGCCTCTCTTGCTCTGCAGAGACACCTTCTACACTGCTACCTCGAAGTGGCCGTATTTGCAGATAAAGGGGTCATATCAAGTGGCCATTCCTCTCCTATATGCAACCCCTATGGAGCTGAAATATGACCCCTTTGCCTAAAGGGGCTGAAAATTAAGGGGTCGTATTACAAAAATAGTGGTCATATTTAAAGTGGCTGTTCCTCTCCTATATGCATCCCCTTTGGAGCCATATTTAAAAAAAGGGGTCAAATTTTTAAAGGAGTCAAAAATTTGTTTAATTATAAACAAATATATATATTGTTAAAAAATGTACATAACACTTAGTTAAAACACATGTTGTAACCAAACTTCAGACACTTAAAATATTACATGTAATCATACAGGTAAATGAACAATGTTATAATAATAACAGGTAAATGAATAATGTACAACAAAAAGTACACATAGGTGTTTTGAATGTTATTAATACACTGCAGTCACATAGAAAATTGTAATATGTCATATATCCAACAATAGTATTGTATTAAAATACATGTTGTATATTTCCTTCACAATAAAATCATTTAATTTTGATCAAATATATGTAAATATGTGTATTGTTTAATTAAGAACCCACATTTAAACCATTTTAATATACATTAGCATATTTTAAATGAATATTTAAAAAAAGTTTTTCTGGCTCTTAATTAATGTAATATTAATGCATACAGTTTGATAATATCACTACAGCTGCTTATTATCATAATCTGCACCAAAAATCTTGAGAGTAAAACTGATGTTGCTGTGAAGATCTACAGATATACATTGAACATAGTCTAGAGCAATCATGAAGAGGAAGGGCACAATAGTGTTGTCTTGTAGAACAACTTCTTGGATTTTGAAGTATTTTTGTGTTACCAACCTGGAGATTGGACCTGGCTTTTGTGTCATTGTACATCTTTTTACATCTTCAGGATTTCATTGAGTTTTTCTCCTTGTACTGAGTTAATAAGTTTTTGAAAAGTTTTTAAATAGGATAACCCCATCAAAATTCTTTGCACTCACTACTTCTATGATTAATCCTAATAGAATGAATATTTATTAATGTGGAATTCATAGTTTATGATTTATTGAATTCACAGATCTGTGATACTAGTGGCTTTTCCAAGATAATAAGGGTTCTTTCTAATTTTGTAGGTTTTTCCTGATTATAAAACTTCATTTTGGCTTGTGCTGAACACTTTCTTCTGTTGATATTATTTAAAGTTTGTTATGCTAATAAATATGCAAAGCTTTTTTGAGTTCATGCAAATATCAATTTTGTTTACAATAAGACTGGATGGCTTAAGAGGGCTATAAATAGACATTATGGAAGCCTTAACTAATTCTTTTGACATAAAAAGTATTGTCATTATAAAACTGTAAGACATTAAAAATATTATTATATTAATTAACAATTGGCTAAATTATAAATATATACCTTTAAAATAATATGAAAAGATAATGCAATCTGAATTATATATTCTTTTATGTCTATTTATAATATAGGTATAAAACCTGCATTTCTTTTTAAAAGAAAATTGTCTATTTGATTATATTACTCGCATTTGTTGAGATTTTGGAATGTAATAATATTTATTGTAGATCTATAAAGAGTTAACTGGGAAATCATTTATTTTCTATGTTATAAGGAATTATTGTATTGTAATTTTACTCATACATTTACTGTTATCAGGTTTCCCAATAACTAACTATAATGTAAATTTTCTAGATTTTTAATTTTTAACTATCTCTAAAACTTATTTTATTGAAGTGCTTTCTTAAATAAAATATAAATTGATACATTTTTATTTAAAAATTTTAGGTTAGTGAAAATTTCAAGCAAAATGTGTTTAACTTTACTCATTTAATGGAATTATGTGATTCAAATCAACATTCCAATGTGAGAATGTTTGGTCTACAATGCTTGGAATACACAATGAAGTGAGTAGTTAATTATTTAATTTTATGTTTCATTTTTTATAGTTTAAATCTTACTTTAAAAATACTTTACTCTAATTATAATCCCTTTAATTTTATTTTACTCATTCTGTATTTTTTTCTCCCATCAATATGTGACTGAGTTGGGTGTGAAATCTCAGGTATATTTTAATAATAAAGTTTTTTATTTATTAAAAGTGGTTTCGACTCATAATTTAATTTGGTCGTTATTTTAGACAAAAGTGGACAAAGCTCCCTGTTCCAGAAAAGGGTCAGATCAAAGGATTCATTTTCGAAAGAGCATCTTCGGTAAGTATTGTTTGTTAACTTTAACAAGCAGAAGTTATATGTTATCTTTTATTTCAAGGATTTCTTCACCAAAGGGGATTACAATGAGTGCTGTATTCTAAGGTCAGCCCTCTCAAAGCTTGTAGTCTTCCTTATTAAGTGTGAATGGCCACAAAACTGGCCTGATATGGTCAACGAATTACTCTCTTTGACTGATCTTGGGGTAAGGATCACATAATTATGACATGCTTGCCAATACAGTTTCCATTAATTACTGATTTTTCAAAATAATCAACTTTCAGGTCCCCCAAAAGAAATTTGTTCTTACCACTTTTTTGAGGCTGAGTCAAGATGTGGTTCACTTCCAGGACGTCCCTCCTCAGAGGAAACGTGACATTATCTCAGGTCTCACTGACCATATGCCCACCATTGTCACATTCATTCTACGCACTATCATTGACCATATTGAGGCGTCGTCAAACACCCCTGGCAACAGTCAACAGCTGGGGAGGGGGACACGGGAAGCCCACCTAGCAGTTGTAAAAGAAGCTTTGGAAACTATGATTGGCTTTGTGGACTGGGTGCGGATGGATCTTCTCTGTGAAGGTAGTAATTTGTCGCCATCTGGGGAGAATGGTGGGGTAGCAACACCTTCACCTATTGTTCAAGGTAGAGTTGTATGAGGGGATTTTGTCCAAAAGTTTTTTTATATATTACTTATTTATGACGACGGGTTAATATACTGTTTTGATAAAGTTTTTCTAAAATATTTTCATTTCAATGGCCTATTAAATATTTTTTTTTATATACTTATGTTTATTAATATTGGGTCAACAATATCGTACTTGATATGATTAGAAAATAACCATTATTTTTTAAATGTTAATGAATATTATATTTTTTGTGATAATGAAGTTTCTTTTTGTTAATGTGAATTTACTATATTGTACGTCTGTTTAATTGAATTACTTTTTCGTGAAGATGAATTTATTATTTACAAAATTATGTTAAAACGAACTCACTAAATTAAAAATGAATCTTTAAACTGTTATCAAGATTGAATGTGAAAAGCTATATTAATAAGTTACGTTTACTTTATTTCCAATATTTTTCGGTTTTCAAAATTTCATAATTTTATTTTATGTTGGATAATAAATTACATCGTTATGATCTCCACAAACATATTAAAGAAAATTTTTTTAAACATTTGATAACTATTAACGTGAATGTGTTGTCACTGACGCATGTTTTGTTATTCCACTGAATTAAGTGAAACTTGAGTAAATTGCCAAAGTATAAGTTGGTTGTCAGTGATGTTGCATCTAAACATGTTTCCTCCAGCTACAAGCGGGCTACTTCGTCTGGTGAGCCACCTTCTTTTGATTGAAGAGGTTCGCTTGGAAGCTGCTGAACTCCTGTTGGTGGCTTTGTGTCGTAAAGTCAAGAGTGAGGAAAGAGATTGTCTTCTTCATGACACTATCGAGGACCCAACAACTATGGCCAGGTTATCCACTGCAGTCAAGTAGGTCCATCCTTTGACATCTTATCAAAAAGTGAAATACAAAAATAATTGTAGTGAATGATATTTGAATTTTTTATATACATGAACTTGTGGTCATGTAAGGTTTATTCAAATTCCAACTCTTTAAATTTATGAATTCTATTCTTTTCACCTCCATGCAGACAGCTATTCACTGACACCAACAGTCTTTTCGTCTATGAAGAGCGTTGCTACGCGTTCACCCATCGGCTTGCCGAGATTGTTGGCAAATTAGGGAATCAAATTGTGGAGGCCTGGGAGACTCGATATACGACTACACCGCCAGCTAGTCTACCGGTATTTATTGATGCGCTCGTCTGCTTTACACAACATCCTGTCAGGGTGAGTCAAAGGACATTTATTTATTCGGTTTTAGCTGATTTCCGTGTTTCTATTAGAGTAATTGGCGAACATCTTTATACCTTTTATAATTAAAATATAATCTTTGCGTTTAGGCGCAATAATTACCTGATTTATTTTGCTTTTTCAGATGATTTGTTTTCAAGTGTATGAAACTTGGACGGCGATTTTCAAAACTCAAAATGATGTTCTCATTGCCCACTTTAAACCTTATATCCCGGTTCTGTGTAAGAGCTGGAGAGTCTGTCTTCCCAAGGTATGGGAAAATATCAGTTCATGATGCTTCTTACTACTTATCATTATGGAGATACTAACCAATTGCAACCACGATAAAACTACAATTTTGAATCCCATCCTATTCGTTATTAGTTGAAAGTAATTTTCGTTTTCAAACTAGATGTATCTGCATTTCAGACGGGTTCCCCTTCCGAGAACAGTGCATTGGGTCTATTCCACAGGAACCTCTTTGAAGAGGAGGAATATGCTACGTACATAGGAAGTAAGCTCACTGCACAATTATTGTTTCACTGTTAAAGACATTTGTTTTTATATATATTTGATATTTAGAATTTCGCTCGGAACTACTCAAATGCCTGAATGCCTTCACTATTGCTTGTCCCTCTGAAGGGTTTGATTTCATACTCAACTGGCTATCTGACTGTGTCAATATTACAATTTCAACGACTGGTAGGTTTCAACTAAATTCACTGAACATTTTAAGCAAAGAATCTCTGTATAGTTCTGTTGAGACCATAGAGATTAAACTATATAATATACATTGAGAAGACACTAACTCAAAGTCAGTGTAACAGGACGATTCTGAGCATTATTGTGGACTTTGTAATAAAAAATTTACACAAATCATCTATGATATATTCTATTTAAGCTCAAATTTTTTCGTGATGACTATAAACCGTGAAAATCCAAGAAATAAAACTTTTAAAAAGGATTTTGAGAGAAATGATAGAACCGAGCTTAGAAATGTATTACCAACGAATATAAACATACACCCAATGTATTTAAAAAGTAGGTTTCAATTTCCTCTGGACTGTCCGTATGACGTAATCACATTGTATGATGTCTTTGATTTTTATAAATTCGCTATTTTTGAGGAAACCAACTATTTTAGATTGTACATTTCCTGCCAAACACGTCAAGGTGATCTCGATACATTCTTTATACACGAAAACCAGTCGTATCCACCATCATTGACCCAATTCGGAAAACATTGATTAGGTCCCAAACCAGCTTTTACAGATTGTCTGAAAAAGTTCTGCGAGTCCAGTAAAATTGTTCCAGATGTAGGTGTAATAATATTATAGAATACACGTCAGTCTTTCTACCCTATATTCAAAATCAGCTAATTTCTGATCTGGACGATAATAAAGCTAAAAAAGAAAAGCGAAAGAAATTAAAGACAACATACGAACGTAACGTGATTCGAACACACTGCCTTCTGGTTTGATGACAGTGATGTTACCCGCTCAGCCACCGCTCTCCTTTGGTTAACTAATCAAGTAAATTGTAATATAATATTTGCGATATTTTACTGCCAAAATATAATGTAAGTATAAATGTTAATTTGCCTATATAAACGAATTTGGTTATAATCATAATATGTTTCTTCAAATATACAGAGAGTTATAAATAATATAATAGATACGCGCAACATATTATACTGTTAACTTTTTTGATATGTTCCAGTTTCATCAAAAATATTAAAAGGTAAAAATAAAAAAGGTAGTAATCAGTTGTTTTTTTTTCTACCCGATTATATAATTTAGAAAAGTTTCATATTCGGTAATAGTTCATTTTTTTGTATTGAATAACTCTAACGTCTCCATCTTTACGAATTTCTTAAAAGCGATGACGTGATACGTGTGATTACGTCATAGGGATCGATAGGCCCGATGACATTGAAATCTACTTTTTGATGCATTGGGTGTATGTTTATATTCAATGCTTTATATTCCCTCATTTTCTCTCAAAATCTTTTTTTTATGGCGGCCATCTTGAATTTTCACGGTTTTTGATCGTCATGGAAAAATTGAGCTTTGCACGCACTATAACTTAAATTAAATAGAAGATATCAGAGATGATTTGTGCTGACTTCCGTGCTTTTATCACAAAGTCCACAGTCGATCTAAATTTTCACTATTTCGGGGCGTATTTATAACTGAATGCAGGCAAAACGATTGGCATGAGTATGCATCTATTTATAGCACGATAAATTATATAAAACAACTTTCCTTTCAAATCCCTTTTAAATGTTCTGCATATCTATATCTTTCAATATCTATAGCGTCTTTCTAAGTTAGTTCAAATCTGGGGAACTGTTATAAAATGGTCATTACTGTGACTGAGAAGCATACTTGACGCACCATTACATACTTAGTCGTTTCATAAGATTTTATTTTTTTTACTTACAACTTCAACTTCTTGCCAATAGTTGACGAAAACGAAATCACTAGACTACAATTATTATTATTACTAGATGTTCGCTCTATGTACACACACATTAACTATCTATGGTTCAGACCTGGACACAACAGGCGTATGTCGACTCAACAGCCGACCGAGTGTCGAATGGGACGCTGTATCAGTGTCAGCCGAATGCGTCATGTCCACTCTTACTGCCGTCAAGCAAGCTTCCCTATCAACGGAGAGTCCATCGACCAGTCTGATGATTCGGTTCCCCTCCGGGCAGGCCGCCCTAACCGCTATGCTGCAACACCCGCTGCAGGACCCCGTGTTGATGCTACACCTACTCTCCAATATTGCCGTGTTGTTCCCTTTTGCGGAGGACAGTCCGCAACTGGTTATCCACATTCTCGAGAAGGTACCGAATATTCCTTCTGTTAAATTATAATATCAAGTGTAGCCTATGCTTGTTATTTCTTTTGTTAATAACTATTTTTACTCTCTTTTGATTGCTTTTTCTCCAGTTGATGGGCATCCTATACTTCGACCTGCCGGGACAAGACGTGGTGACACGACTCCGGTGTGTTCGAGATCTTCGGCTCCACGCTTCCACCTGTCTTATTCGCATGGCTCGAGACAACCCTAATCTGATCATGGTATTTGTGTGCTCCATCTTGACGATAACTAAAATACTGTATGAGATTGTGCGACGTTCGGTTGCACCCTGTGCGATTTAGATATAGGTAGAAAAGGAGGTGTCCTAAATATCCTAACTCTTCCCTTAGAGGGAAAAATTACTTATTGTGCCTTGAACTTTACGAGGCAATAGTGTCGGTAGCTAAATTTTTTATCTATCTTGTATAATGAAGCATTCACACCGTTCTTTCTCTTTGTTAGTCGGTATTCGACCAGTTGTTTGAGTCCATTGTGAGTCTCTGGTTGAATGATCAAGTTTCTCTCCTGGAGAAATGCGTCCTTTTGGAGGTTGTAGTGATGCTGAGGTAAGGTGAACAAGTGCTTATATCTTCATCTAATCTTGTATTCACTCTTGTTCACACTAACTAAACTAGTGACAAGCTTGACAACTTTGAACGTCAACGTCAACTCCTCGAGCAAGCGCTCAGGCCAGTCATCCAGCTGGTGGAATCAGAAGACTTTCAAGCAGCCATAAATGACCCTCCGGCCTCTTTTGTGGCCTACATAGGCCTCTCTGAGCCCAATGATGGGGGTCTCTTAGGAAACAACAATTTCCACATCAACAGAGCCAACGTCACCACTTTTATTATGGGTCTTCATTCAGCAGTGAAGAGATTTCGACTTCCATCAGATAATACGGTAATATTCTTTTTGGAGAAAATTCTTGACTAGTCATTCGGGGTTGAATAAATATAGTTTCCAGCGAAATCTTTACGGAACGTGGCGTTTTGGTGCATATATGATGTTTTATTTAAGTAATTTATTCCTATGTTTACAGATCTCAAATCAAGACGATTCCACTTTGGCACATTTGATGATTTTTTTAAATCGATAATCAATATAATTGGATAATTTCCTCTGATTGGTCCAAATAGTAAAAATGAAAAATCTATAAAAATAAATCATGAATTTGAAATATGTTTTAAATGGTTAATCTTGTGTTTATTGATAATTGTATGAAATTGGAAACAAACAGAGCCAAATGGTTTTATTGGCTACATATATGCAATCATTTACATTTTAGCTTTAAACTTTTAAAATGAAAACAATTTCTATATAAAAATGGATATAAAACAGTTTTATAATCATATTATCTATCAATAAAATGAATTTCGTTGAAATCCTTTAATGTATAAGGACACTAACAATATACAGGAGATATTTTCAAATCGATGCCATAGGTATATTTTACGGTGTGTTATCTTATTTCCATTTTAACCAATTTCTATGGCAACTTTAATAAATAACATATTTTCTTCTCTATGACTACTTTTAGCTCCTTCGTCAAGGAGGTTTCATTCATAACGTCAACGGTGAAGATCGAATTCGGCATCCGTTGGCAGTGATCATTCTTCCTCTGGTACCGGTTATCTTCAAACTTATGAAGTGATGATGTTGTGCCTTTTATTTCACCCGTAAAGTAGTCAGTGATTGATTATCACCCCTCTATCACCAACACAGAGCCTTCAACTCCATGTGGAGCCCTGAAGTCACAGCACTTCGTCACCCTGACAACAAAGCCGCCTTCCAGCTATCAGAGGCCACCAAGTTGGCGTTGCTAAGTCGATGTCAGAAGTCCTCCAATTCGACGCAGGTTCGGTGAATGTTGTTTTGATTGTTGATTCTGTTAACCCTATCCATACCGGGCTTTCTTACGCTTTCACATAACGAGGGGGATTCATGTTTATTGCAACCGTATCTGGTTGATCATCGCACATAATAATATAAGCTGTTCAGAGCTTCACATTTATATAATAGCTATTTTTGTAAATAGCTATTCTCATAAAAGAAGTTATCTTTAATGTTTAGATTTCTGAAGAATATTTAAAAGTTATTTGACGATATTTTATAAATTGTAGGATACTTTGAATTATCTGTTTGATACACTTAAAACTGTTTCCAACAGAAGTAGTCACTCACTCATTTGGTATTTTATCCTAGAAAACGAGCGTCGACCGATTGCGAAACTTCCTCTCCGATGGACACGAACACATGATGCACTTGTTGGGGTCCTCCTGCCAACTTCTTGGCCACGACCTCTATGGAGCGGGGGACATCTCCAACCCGGTATTGTCCTTCCTCTTCGCTGGTTTTGACCATCTCACTGACCTTAAAGTCAGTACTCTTCTGAGTATCCTTTTGTTGGCTGGCCTGAGGAATTGATAGTAGTCCTGATTTGTTCCTCCTGGTCTGCAAACATGCGGTGCATCAAAATGCAATCTTTATTCCGATGGGCAATCTTAGTTATATTTGTATGTGAGTTTATAATATGGCCTCTCGTCAAAATGTTATTCTGCGAATGTTACATTTTTATTTATGGAATTTATTCATTATTTTAAAATGGAAATTATTGGTATAATATAATCAGTTAATATTGATTAACTATCGATTATTAAGTTTTAAAACAATAAACATCTTTATTTCCTTAACATAATAAAATGGACCACCATCATATGAATATCAGAAAATTTTCTCCGTCCGTATATGTGCAACTGTCCACCAGAATGTTTGAACACAGCTATCATGCCTGTTGTTGAACAAGTTCTTGTATCTGTCTTCCAGGTAAGTGTGTGATTCCCTATTTCTTGATTAAGTCACAATAATTATCTTCAGCTGGACTTGTTCTAATTTGCTGTTTAGCGTCTGAAGCTTCGCTGGGAGACTGTCACCTTGACCAAGTATGTGAACATCTGTTCCTAAATTGTTGTTAAAGTAGTTATCTCCCAATGCGGTTGTTTTTGTGATCTTCAGTGAAGAAGACTACGACGGTCAATTAACTGACGAGGTCATAGAAGAGCAAATCGTTCGCCTGCTCACGCGCACCGCTATGGACAGTGTTCGTAAGTGGACCTCTCGCTGTATACTGTGGCTCTGGGGAACCTAACCATGATCTCGTTCCTCTCAGGTCACCTTCTAACCTGTAACGGGCGATCCCCAGCGCTCGGCTCTACCGAAACAACTGCCATGGACCCGGGCGTTGGGGAGCAGCCGGCGATCTCAGATGACGTCAGAGATGACGTGGAGATGCAGCAGGCGTCCTGTGCAGGCGGTGGTGGTGCTGGGAGAGAGGCCAAGATAGGCTGTCTCATGAGTGGAGTGCTCCTTCGTGGTGAAGGGCTCTGGTTGCTGGGTGGTCTGTGCGATGCGGTTACCTGGCCCGATAGCGTGTCCTCCGTTAAAGCGGTCAACTTTGTCATCCAGATTGTCCAATTAGTGAGTCGATTGTGGTCCTGTTCTCCTGCCTAGTGGGTCAACTGTTTGTTAAAGGCTGCCAACCTCTCCCCTCTCTCTCTCAGTTGTCGGATAATTCGAGTCCGCAAATGACCGCCGACGTGACCAGTCACCTGCTCATGTGCGTCCTCAAAGGTCTCCATGTCAACGGGAATGACCGAGAACTCAACCTCACTTTCCTGCTCAACCTGGGTGTTCTCGTCTATGAGCGGTATCGACCGGTTCACTCACAATTGGTGGACGTCCTTGTGCAGACAACAGGCCAGCCAGTGGCCATTATTACGGTACTCCATAGTTGCTATGTGAAGTGGGTTGCTAGGGATCACTATCGGTTAGGAGAGGGTTTCTATGGAGATAGTAATGTTTAAAACAATTCACAACAGAAATATTAGTGGTTGAGTTAGAGTTTCTATGGTGACGTGATTTCTATTGATTGGTCTTCACACGTTAGGTATGCTATGTAAACACTAGAGATTATACCTTCTATGTACGTTATGGAATGACACAAAGAATGAAAATTACTTTCAGAGTATGGACAGTAAATTATTTTCTCCGGCCAACAACAAGCCCTTGGCCGATCGAGCGAAGAGAGAAGCCTTCAGGAAAGTTGTTGCTCCTATTGTTGGGGTAAGTTTCCTATGCAGTATTTTGTTATAATTACAATTTGTACCATAAGATAATACATTGTTAATAAATATTGGGGGACTTTTTCAAAGCCGATCGTGTTTATAATACTTTGATAAATATTTTTAACATTCCAAATTTGATCTATTTGAAGTGACATTTTTATCCAGAACTTTAAACAACTCAGTTTATGATATTTTTAACTTTTATCGATTTTCCAATATGATATCTATAATATAATTTTATTGATTTTCAAGTTTATTATCCACAATATAAACTATAATATCTATTGTTTTTGATCATTAAAAATTTAAATAACCTATGGATTGTTTGGTTGTGAATTATTTCGAAATAATTAACAGTTTCAAATAATGAATGACAATTTTATTGACTAAACTGCCCATTGATTTCTTATTGAGATTTATTTTTCATAATTCGCAAATATGTCAGCTAAAAACGTCGATAAATAGCATTTATTTCTAATCAATTTTTACCATACGAACAATAATAATCATTTATTATGATATGTATACATATGCGTGGAACATATCTATATAATTATGAATATAGACATTAAAACAATAGATAATATGGTTTATGTCACATAATTCACTGGACATATATTATATTTGAACACTATTATTCCATTATAATCTTGATTTATTGACCATCTCATCGTTTGGTACAGGTTGCTTTAAGTGAACGCTTCAAGGAGAACATCAAAATCCGAAACCTGCCACCTCTGATGAAATCCAGTTGTCGCCAGCCTCACAAAGCTCTTCAAGACGCGTCTGAATCCAGTGAGAATGACACTCTTTCAGGACTTACTGCCTTGTTTGCAAAGAGGTAGTGCGGCGCGTTGAAATTGTTACTTTTGCAACTAACAATAGATAAAAACTGTATTCTAGCAGTCTGGGTGATTTATGTAACTTTTGGAAATTATTATATTATTGATTGTGTCTATAGATTTTATTTCTATTGAGTTTGTTGACTTTCAAATTTGAATGCATTTTTTCTTTTTCTCTTTTTTAATTCTTAAAATGTAAGAACATATTGTACAAGTTTACGAATATATTATGTAATATCCGAATTTTTAATTTTGACTACCTATAAATCTACAACATATTAATTTGTATTTATGTGATTAATAATAATAAAAGAGCTACATTTTGTCAAACTATTACTTTTTTCTTTTGTCAGATAACACAGTTAAAAGGGTCCCTTTTAAGTGTTACTGTATTTATGCGAATTACTTTTAAGAATATCGAATCTAGCGGTTAAAATTTTATTTATCGTGTCAAAAAGTAATATAAATGTAATGTTTTTATTGTTAAAATAACAACCAAACTAAAACTCTTTACTCCAAGCCGGGACCGCGGAGCGGTATAAATAAAGAAAGGGCCCAATCCTAGCTATAGAGGGCGTAAATTTAGAATAGTGCTATTTTATTTAGTTAATTTAAAAAATTATTTTCTTCAGCGCCCATATCTTGTACGTTGACAACAAGGTGTGCGAACTTTAATTAGAGCATATATGCAGACATGTTTTTTTGTGCGACTAAAAATCTTTTGTCCAAGTCATGACTGAAAGAAATCGACTGTACTCAAAGAATATGGGACTTCGTTTCTGGATCGAGTTTCCATTTGAGGTCCTTATAATTTTCAAGCACCTTAGAAAGACTAGTTTGAAATGTTAATCTTTTTGGACACAGTATTTTTAATCCAAGAGCATCACTACCTTATTGTTTTCATTTTGTCAAAACTGCTTGACGTTTAGCCAGTGCTCTCCCTGGTTAATCGTGTTCCCGGGCACCTCAATATTATGCGTTCTGTGGTTTCCTTTTCTTTCCCGCATAATCTGCAGCTTCATCTGTTTCTTTTCCGTGCATTTTTGATTCTGGCTTTTGCCACCTCGAATAACCATCCGATGTTGTCCTGTGGGAGTTCACTTTGCTTCGTTTGCTAGCTTATCGAATTCCTCGTTTCCTCTCAGTCCTCAGTGGCTCGGTAACCAGGTTAGCACCAGCTCTCTTTCGCCTCCTTGATAAGCTTGTGAGTGTTGTATACGAGGTTATTCTTCGTTTTGAAATTGATGTGCATTAAAGGTAGGCCTTCTATTGCATGAAATATTCCAATAAAATAGCTGTTAGATTGAACTTGCAGTCTGTTCCATTTATCGTTATCTTGGGTTTGTACTCGGAATCTTTGGGGTCCATGCCAAAGTAGGCTCGTGAACTCGATGTAGACAATGGTGAACTCGAATATCTATATTTACGTTAATCAGTATCTTTATTTTTAAGCATACTAAAATTTCAATATCTTCTGCCATATTTAGCTTTCCATACAAACTATTTATAGTTTTAAATGTTCATTGTTTAGTGATAAAGTTCATTAAGCGTTCTCATAAACTTTCCGCGTTCTCTAAAAGAAAAATTCGTTCTTTAAGAATTCTATTAAAATAATTTTGTTTCTCTAATTTGGTGTTATGTAGGTTGTATTTAGATTTCCATACAAACTATTTTAGTTCCGCCTGTTTCGTAGCTTCAAATGTTCTCTAAAATATTTATTTCTTATTTAAGCGTTCTCTAAGTGAAACATTCATTCTTTAAGAATTCTCTTCAACTATTTTTGTTTCTCTAATTTGGTGTAGTGTATGTTGATGTATGTCAGTATTTAGATTTCCATATAATCTTTTTTTAGTCTTATGTGTCCTAAATCTTCAAATGTTCGTTACCTTGGTAATAGAGTTCTTTAAGCGTTCTCTTAAGCTTTCCGTATTCTCTAAAAGAAAAATTCGTTCTTTATAAGCGTTCTTTTAAAGTAAATCTTTTGTTCTTTATTCTCTTAAAATAATTTTGTTTCTCATATTTAGTCTTGTGTATGTTTCTTAATATCTGAAAGATTTATTTTAAACGAATTGAAGTTCTGGAAACATCTAACAATCAGCTTTACCCATAAGCGTTGCCTTTTTTAATCATTTGACACTTAGCACTTAATTGCGTATATATGTTCAAAATGTTTATCTTGTTTTGCTTTTAATGAGTTTAGTCAGAGACCTACTTTCTTTAATTTAGGCGAGCTTCCTGTTTTGAAAGAATTAAATAATCATTATAAATTGTAATAATGAAATTTCATGCAATCTGCCGGCCAAGTCATTATTCACAAGTGTTAAAAAACAAATGTTTGCAAATTTGCAAATATACTTAATTAAAATCATCTGCCGAATTACCTAGTGATTTTACACGGTTATAATTAATTTAGCCTGTATTATATAAATAATTGGGTCGTGTATTGAATTCTCTAACAATAATTATAACATATGCTCTCAATACAATACTGTATCGTTCCAGAGACTACTATAATATTTAATCTAAACGTAATATCATACTTAATATACTACTTAAAGTATATTCCCTGATATATTTTCTTTCTTTTTATAAAATTTGAACATTCTGCCAATAATATTATGTCTACGAATACGTGTATAAGACTTTATTTATTTGTGTGTAAATAATTTCATATTATTATAAAATTATATCACATAAAACATATATTTGTACAAATGAGGGATTTATAGTATAGTACATAATTTTAAATTAAAATATTATTAATATATAGGTACCATTTCATACAATGACTAAAAATAAAATACGCATTACAAACAATGACCAATTTCAAACGCTTTAAATTTATATTTTAATCAAAGATTGACATTTAAATTGTAATAAAAGAACTCTTTATGGATTCATTCAATTAAGAAGTAACAAAGAATCTGTCGCTTATACATTTTTAAAGGGAGTCCGAAATTTGATATTTTAGTTTTATATAGTTTTGTTTGTAATTAAATTTCATTACAGGGACTACTATACTTTCCTGTCTCATTATTTATAGTTATGTCGGCTGCGGGCCGAGTGGAAATATATATATAATACATAATTCATTTCTTTATAAATTATTTTCCAAACAAATAAATAAGTCAATTTTACTTAACGAATAGAATATATTATAAATACGATCTTTCAATAAAAATTACACAGCTGGATCCCAACAACTGGAAATCAACTTCGTATTTAATAGTCTCTGCGTACCCCGATTCTATTTCACAACCTCAAACTGAACCTTAACGTGTGGGTCCAACAATTTATCCGTCATAAATTCAACTAAAAACATAATTTAATATAATATTTTTAAATTCGAAAATAATAATACTTATTCATTATAAAAACTACTACAATATCGATATTTTTTGGATAATCCTTCTCCATAACTTATCGATATCTAACTATACCAATTCGTAGATATCAGAACAATCTAATCCCAACAGTTTTAAGTATTTATAAGTTTTGTTGTTCGTAATACTTTAATGCAATATATATTTCATATGAATATATATATATATATAACACCGCGTTCGCACTGTGTATTTTCGTGAAACTAGAGTTTTATGCGCTTTTTAGTGCTGGAAATGGATATTTTTCATGCAAATTCAGTATCACGAAAAAACGCATGAAAGAAGGCATATTGTAAACACTTAAAAACACATAAAACTCCTGTTTCATAGGTAAACTCATGAAGAAAGGCATACTGTGTGGACTCAGTGCATGCACAAATAGCTCAAAATTGAAGTCATTGTGACAGATATTTGATTAGTTTAACAATTAGATGAGGGGTAAACCATTGACATATATTATTTATAAGTCAATGGGGTAAAGCAATGACTTATATATTATTTATCTAAAACGACAAACTGGCCAATATTCAATGGTAATAAACGTCCGTGGAGGAATATATCTCTATCGATAATCAATGGAAAATTGGTTGGCGGAAGTTCAACATTAACTCCAAAATTAATTAAATTTATAAATTAATCGATTAATATTTATCGGAAACCCTCTTTAAAACAAAATCTAATATCATATATAATTTAAATTTTAACTGGACGTTTTTTTGATCAGTTTGACGGTCTAGATAAATAATATATAAGTCAAGGGTGTAAGCACACTTAAAATATACATGTTTTGTTTAAATATACTACAAGCTTACTACTTGGCATTGCGCAACTGTTAAATTTGCTTTCGTTATTGTTGGATCATTTTTGTTCTTTTTATAATTAGGTTTTAAGGTAAGGAAAGAATACTCTTGATAATTATAATAATCTTTTTTAATGGTTATTTCTTCACAATGTTGACACAAAATATTATATTGTTATTATGAATGCTGCTTTTTTTGGTTTTATGTGAGTTTTGACTGTTGAGTACACTACTCTGTTAGTGAGTTATGAGTAATGTCATGATTTTATTCTATTGCAATTATTGCCAAGATCATAGGCATACAGAGCCTCATTTTATATATAAACACATAGGAAATTACTAAAATCTTGGGTGTGCAATTGTCATAGAAAAAAGACATGAATAGTGATGTATTCAATTCAACCAGACCAAAATATATGAAAATTAGGTGCTTTTTTGTTATTTCCCCAAATTTTTATTTTTTTAAACCTGCAATACATCAAAATATATGTTATTTTCAATTACAAAATTTTATAAAATAATTTCTGTAATAAAAGATTAAAAATCAATAAAAAGCTTAAAAACAATCTTATTTCTAATCCTGAGAGTCTACCATGTTTTTTTATGTTTTGATTGACTTTTGTGATAGAATTTTTATCAATAAAAGAAAAGCTTTGAAATGGTCTGTCAAATTGGTCTGACCAAACAGGGATAAATTATAATAATTAGTTTAAAGCCCAATTAAAATATGTATATAATACATATAAGAATCTTTCTGGTCAATTACAAAATAGTTCTAAAAATGTATTATACAATAATGATATATTCTAATTTGGTCTGACCAAACAGGAATATTTTATAATTGGATTTTAAAGTTTTATCAGTTTTTCATTTAATAAATACATTTTATATCATTTGTTTATTTGCATATAAAGAGCAGGTAAAGTGTGATTTTGAGATTCCAGATTATTTGAAATTTGTTTTTGATCACTAACATATACTTATAATTCATATCAATGCCAGAAATGCAAAGTGTTGTTTCTTGTTTTTTGTAAAATTAAGTTACTAATTTTCAGATATAATAACTGCAAATTGCAGATATAGTTTTTAGTATATATTAAACTTATCAATCTAAATTTAATATAAACAAAATTCAGACAATACTTAGGTATATAACAGGGATGCAAATAAGATTTCAAACTTTACTTGCCCACCAAAATATGGACTTGCCCACTTCCCCTACATTATCTAAACCTAATTTAAAAATAAATAAAAATGTGAACAAGTAGAATTCTAAAAAGACATTCAGACATACATTCAATTAATGTTGATTAATTTAAAGTAAATATTTTGTAATTAAGTTTCATTTTGAGTGTATTTAGTAAAAATAATTTCCCAAGGGGGACCAAAGAAAATCAAATGTTTGTCTGAATGTCTTTTTAGAGTTCTACTCAAAAAATGTGAATATCTATAAACTGTATTCTTAATATAATGAAATCAAACAGAAAAATGGGATCAGCCTCAAAATGTCACTCAATGTCACTATCACTACTAGTTTATGCAGAGTAGGAGTAGTAGTAAATTATTTGCCAATTATTAGTAATCACCACATAGCTATATTATAATTAAAATTATAACAGTAAAGGTAACTATTGTTATGTTAAGGGAATTTCAGCACACAGTATAGTTTTGGTCTATAATTTAAATAGAATACATTATATTGTCCATCGATTTTACACACAGTAATGGAGAGAGTCAGTGATAACAATAATTGATGTTGTGTACACAAATGGAAGATTAACTACTATGTCATACAGTAAGTCATAATATTTCTTCCTTAGTAACACTTATATCTATGCAATGAGCAGATATAACCATATTTTTAATTACAGGAAACCACTCACGAGCCTGTCAAGTAGTTTATAAACTTCACTTGCCCAACTTGATTTTCACTTGCACCTGGCGAGCGGGCGAGTACTATTTGCATACCTGTGTAATACAAAATATCCATAAATCACAAAACTATGATTAATGCTGAGCAGAAAATCAGAAATATTATTCAAGAAAAAATAATATTAACTCAGGCTCATGACATAACCATATTTTATAATAACAATATATGGATAATAAAAAAGATCACAAAATATAAAAAGTGCACCGTATTACATGTGAGCAATTCATTAATTACAAATGTATCATTTATTACAAACACAGAATGGGCCATTCTTACCTATAAATGGGCAAGGCTTTTGTTCTGTTTATTATCCACAGACAGCCTGTTTATTACCCACACAGAACAGCACATTTTGTTCCATTACCTTCAGCCAATTACTTACTGTAACAATCACTTGTATTTTATTGATTTTGCTTTGTTTTGGCCCAGTAGATGATTCAAATAGTTAACTAGTAATTTGATCTAATTTAAATAATATAGTAAATGCAAGGATGGTCCATTGTGGCAAAATGTGTCATTTAGGAGTTGGGAGATAAAAATGTGTCAACAATTTATTAAAATCAAATCATATGTGTGAAAATCATCTTTTTACAAAAAAATATTTTTTTGTGAAAACTATGTTCTTTAAAAAAATTGGATTCAAAAATATTTAGTTAAATTTAAATAATGTAACAAAATCATAAATTTATCACATTTTATGCAATATTTTTGTTTGCTTGTCTTTTTAGATTATACACTTTTACCAAACATGGTATGTTTATTATATGAAATGCTAAATTAATTAAATACATTTTTGCTGTAAGACTGATGTTCTATAATTCTATCAATACATTTGATAATATCATTAATGTTGATCTTTAATAGAATCATAATTCAATGATTTTAATTATACAATTTGTTTGACAAAAGCAATACTTAAGTTGCATTGTATATTATTATTTTGTTGTTATTTTTGTTACAAAAGATAGACCATCCCTGGTTGTATTATTTGGTTAAGATCAGATCCACTTTGATGTGAAATCTTTGTAACTTTTAAAAAAAATGAAAAGAATTATTATACAAAATATATAATATGAGTATATATAAAATACAATAATTATAAACCAAAATAAAAACACTAATTTTATCTATATATTTTTATACAATACAAAAATCAAAGATCATCAGTTATTGAGGATGCTTGGATTGGTAGGTGAGGCTGGGTGGGCCAGGGTGGCTCAACTGATATGATTTATTCCTGTAGCAGGTTGCCATATGAAAAAATTAATATAACATGAATTATCAAGTTTTTATAATAACTGAATTTTATAAAATTTATTTGTAGTATTATAATACAGAACAATATAACTCATCAACTGAATTTATCAATATTAGATTATTTATTGGCTGTGTGAATTGACCACATTATTGTATATCATTCTGAATTAGACTGCTATAGGTGAGTGTGTTTTCCATCAACTTGGAATTCCCAAAGCTATCAGTGTCACAATATTTTGAAATTTTCATCAAATAGTAAAGCCAATAACATTTTTTTTGAAAATCAGGATTTATTTTAGAATACCAATTATAGTGAAAGGTTAATTTTCATATTCAATAGATAATTTTAATTTATTTTCAAAAAAAATTCATAAGAAGGCTACTTATAATTTCCTTATGATTGCTTATAAATAATTGATTTTAAATTAATATAAATATATTATTATGTACTCATAAGCTTTTTGTCATAAGTATGTCACTTTTGTTATTTATATCAAATCAAGTAATATCTAGGTATGTTACTAATGTTGTATTTATGATAAATGATTTTCTTAATTTCAATTGATGTCATAATAGTTGGATCTATATACTAACTGATTTGATAATGAATAAATTTTATATTATTATAATCAAATTTATTAACTTACATAATTAATCCCACAACCCAGCCAAGTCTAATAGTCCATAGTAATTACTTTCTCTGCTGAATCAAATCTGAATCTTTCACTATCAGCATGAAACATCTAAGACACCTTCCTTATATAATTCTATTTAGCTTTAAACAATTCTTTTCTCAATGAAAACCTTGAAAGTTCAACTAGTTATCAATGTATGAAACTTGTATTTATTAATCAAACATATTTAAATACATCTGATCACTTTTATTTATAATTATGAACAATTTACATATTCCAGTTATAGATATTTTTTAATCATTGAAGATTAAATTACAGTTTGTATATACTTAAACATTTTTGATTTTACATATAGCTGGATCAAAATACTTGAGAAATACTTCTAATTCTCAAATTTACTTGTTAATTTATTATCTATTTAACTATTATAGAAAAACATTTTATTAAACAGTCATAAATAATCATATCCATAAGATTTTACTGAATAATGGTTTCAATTTACTACTATATGTGTATTTAAAAAATGTAATTATTCCATTTTTAATATATTACAGATTATAGCATAGACAATTAAACACTGATTATACCCAAAAATGAGGAAAGCAAATGCTGCCAGAAGGCAAGGTCAAGAAAATTCTCCTATGCTCTTCCACGATACAAGCGTTCCTGAGAATATGAATCAACATGGTATGTAACATTCTACTTAGGAGCAACTCGTTAATACTTTTAAGTAACAGGATATTCCAAAATTTAGTTTAAAATATTTTTTTTATTTTATAAATTCTAATTAAGTATATCTCTTGACTTTTGATGTTCAGATTATTATGGATATGAAATGAATGGAGGTATGTATGTTGTCTAGATATTATAAGTACACTACTGTGCCCTATTCAATTCACTTTTTGGTGTTGAAACTAACTTTTGCTCTTTCACCTATAAAATTAAGAAATATTTTAGATATTTTAATCTCCTTCCGTGTTGTCATTGTAGACCATAATTTTCAATTATATAACCTTCTTGTAGTAACATCTTCGTCAAAATGACAGATGTCAAAGTAATTTTAGTCACTTTCATTATTTAATATTTACTTTTCAGAAAAATAGACTGGTGTGATTTTAACTGTAACCAAGAACTGTTTTATATATATTATATTTACTTGTGTGTACACTTAAATATACATTATTGACTGTAGAAAGGAAGATTAGATGCTTTAATATTTTATGTATTTACAACATAAGTTTACTGTCACCAAATAATCCGCCCCATTTTGTCTAGTCATTTAAAACAAATTTTTTATTAAATTTAAATAAACTTTATGATAGATTCATTGATTAACGACTGGTGTTATATAGCTTCTCAAATCAGTTTGATAATTATATTTATTGTCTTATTTACTATGATTGTTTTTCAGGTGCAAATTGGCAAACTACAGGTGAAAATCTTTGTTATTGATCTGTGAATCTAACTTTAGCTGTTGAAGTAGAGTTAGACTAGTGACATTATAACTATGGTGTTGTATCATTTTTGTAATCTAGTTATTTAAGGTGTGAACAATTTTATTTATCTTAATAGATGATGAGTATTTTGTTTACTACAATAATGGGTAAGTCATGTCTAGTTATCTTAAATATTACAGACTATGCGGCGAACCCCCAACACCAACAAATGAACTATCCCCCTCCTCAACCCTTTGGCCAGGGAATGCAAATGCCAGGCGGATTCCAAATGCCCGGGCAACAATTCCTTCAGGATCCTATGGTAACCAACATGGCCATGCAGTATGGCACTAATATGGTCGGCCAGGGCTCCCAATTTGTTAATGAAAACGTGAGCTATATGTCACATTATACAGTTTTGCGTTCTGCGTTCGTATATTATTACATATAATAGCTTGTGCCGTGTTTGCCTTTCAGATTGAGAAATATGTAGCGTCTTCTCGTCTCAAATACTACTTTGCCGTGGACAACATGTATGTCGCCAAGAAACTCCTGCTTCTTCTCTTTCCCTATTCACAAACTGTAAGTAGCATTCCTGATTCTCAGATTAGGCGGATTTGATTTATTGTTGTTCGAATCTTTCCCCAATGACGAGATTTATTGTCTTTAGTTTATTTTGTAATTATATTGAGAGGTTAACACAATAAAAAGCTTGTTAGTTAGTTAATTCATTTTGTTGAGGATCATACTCAATCGATAGTACTCATGATTTAACTTTTTGATATCGTTAGCAGCGTCTATATAGTATCAAAACTTCAAATGATTTGTAAAATTCATTTACTTCCTCTGGTAGAATTGGGCTCTTCAATATGAAGCTTCCAACCAGCCGGTTGCTCCCAGATACGATGTAAACGCCCCCGACCTCTACATCCCGTTGATGGCCTTCGTGACCTATATAGTGACATCCGGTCTAGTCCTAGGCACGCAGAACCGCTTCACTCCGGAGCATTTGGGCTTACAGACCAGTACGACGTTGGGCTGGCTTGTGCTGGAGATATTGATTCTGATGTTCACCCTCTATGTTCTCAATATTCACACCTCGTTGAGATATCTTGATCTCATCGCTTATTCGGGTTACAAATACGTCGGGTAAGCGTCAGACATTTGCACACATCTTCCAGATATACAATGATTGTTGAATATTTTGTTAACATTTAATTATTTTTCTATGCAGAATATTAATTATTTTGTGTTATTCTCTTTTCTAGAATGCTCTTTGTTCTTGTGGCCGGTCTTATATTTCACAGTGGCGGATACTATTTCTCTCTCCTCTGGTGCAGTGCGTCTCTTGCATTTTTTCTAGTGAGTTAATTTTATAAATTTGCTTTTGTAGTATTTTAAATATAAATTATTGTTCGATGGTATTTATACTACTTCTAAGTGACATGTAATGTTATACGGAATTTTACAAAATATTCAAAAAAATTAACAATTTTATTATTTTTATTTCGTTTATAATAATTTTTCTATGAAACGTTATTTAATTCCTTTCTACTAGATTCGAACTTTAAAGGTACAAATTCTCCGGGATGTCGGAACAGGCTCTGCTCTCTCTCAAGGCAGTAAGCGAGGCATCTACATGCTTATGGTAATCGCATTCATCCAGCCAATAGTCATGTGGTGGCTGACCAGTTCCATTATCTTTGGTAAAAAGTGACCAACCATAAACTATAGACATTTATTGTTTGCCATGCATGAATCAACAACTATTTGATGCTATTGTAATAATGTTAATATTATGTCATTATTTATAGGGTTTTTCTGCGCTATGGTGCATGTATTATTTGTAAGTTTTTATGATTATTTTCTCAAAATTATAGCCCCTTATATATAACTCTCTATGTTTGTATCTGAGGGGTCATTTGACATCAGATACTTTGCCTTGTAATACAACTGGATTGATATTTAAACTGCAGACAATATTTCTACTTAATCTGAAATATATTTTATCATATGAGCTAGTGTCGGTAAAATTTCAAATTAAACAGTTATTTAAAAAAACTTTAAAACATAATCGTTTTCGTTTGAAAGAAATATGTGCAATTAAACTCTGAGTTTATTTATTTCCGATTGATTTTTATTGTTATTCGTTAAATTTTATCAAACTTAACTATGATTGTAAATACAATAATGGAAATAACAGCTCACATAGATGGTCAACAGATCAAATTGTGTTAAACCCAGTTGTCTATTTAGATGCAGAAGTTAATAATTTGCGCCTCTACGTCTGCTAATTACTGTTATATTATAAATGTTATCACTGTTATTGTCACTGTGTCCATACAAGAACCATGTCCATTACCGTCATCCAATTGAAGAATTCTGAACAAGTAGAAATAATGTCGTTTCTTTCAAGTTCAGAAAGCTAGTGTAATCAATAATTTGTGTTAAAGTTCTACTTAAAATGTTAAATTTTTTATAATTTAAAACACTTATGTAAGATATATTACACATTATTTGATTGAAATATAATTATACATACATCTTTTTTGAGCTCGTGTTATTTTTTAATTCTTAAAAGTATTGTTTTTTGGAAAGTGTTAGGTACTGGCGGGCTGCTATATTATGAAAATTGTCAATAACAGATATTAATGAGTTCTTTATACGCCTCAGTCAATGTGTTAACAGAATAATTTAATTACATGCACTATGTAGTTTTCCATAATGAGCATATAGAAATCTAATATGATTTTAAGGTTATTCACTGGTTCAATAAACGTAACTATATTTTCAATTACAATTTTAGCAAACATTTCAATTTTCTCAGTGTCATCTCGACGAAACTTTAATAATTAGATAAATTATGTACCTATATAATATAGATTTGGAACATTTCAAATTACATAATGATTATTGAAAACTGACTAACATAATTTTAATTTTTGGAATCTCGTTTTCTGTCATCTCAGGTAACTAATATAATTGTCTTTTGTTTCTGTCACGCTTAGAAATTACCTCAAAACTAAATAATCACTAGTTTACTATATATTTACTGACAAGGTTAAAGTGTTACTATACAACCACTTTTAGGTGTTGCTATACAGTTTTAGTTAATTATTGATCCAATTAAACAACGAAAACTTGCTCCAAAATATATTTCATAGTCTATCCATTTCACCCACACAATGAGCTATTATGCAGATAGTTCGAATATCAGATATATAGCCACTCAAGCTGCCCAAAAGTCTATTAGTCAGCAAATTGCAAACGTTTATTAGCTTGAGCATTGGAATGTAAATGCGCGTTTATCTTGGTTAAACTTAATTACTTACTATATCTTCAGGTCAAAGGACAAATTGATATGAAGTTTTCAGTTTAATGGATTAAACATTATTATAGAGGCAGCATTCATAATCTACAAACGATACGATTTATCGATAATTATCTATTTTTCAATTAATACTCATCTCAGAACGGTTTGTCGGATCTTTTTAAACCGTGATTATTCGTTGCATTTATTCCTTGAATTATGAACCAAATTGCAAAACTAAAAGCCACTTTGACTCATCGACGCTCCAAATCTGATACTGATCCCAGCAAGCTTTGGCACAATTCGTTCAACTCGCCAGAAGATGAGGATCATACCAGTGAAGAGGAAGAAGAAGATCTTCCTCAATTCAGCGATGAGAATCAGTCGTCTAGTTCTCAGAAAAGGGGTTCATCCATGTTTACACCCTCCAAGGAGGATTGGTCTAAATTAAAGGACGATGCCAAATACTGTAAGCAAATAGTTAGCCTGAAGACATCACGAAACTTTTCAAAACGAGGTAACGATCCACATTGGGAAGAGAGCCATTCAGCACAACTTTTTGAAAGGGAAGGTAACACATCAAAGTCGACTCATGCATATGAGAATCCCTTAGGTCATAGTCAACCAGGAAAGGAACAAACTTTACATCCAACTAACCCTTTTCATAAATCGTATTCATCTCCAAGCCAACACTTGGACATGTTCGGACAGACTTATTTCACCGCCAATAGTGGACAGATAAGTCGGAGATCCGAAGGAGATGTAGCGCCCAAATTGGGCTCAAAAAAATCTTCATGGACAACATTTGAAGATCACCACGAGTGGAGAGAAGAGGATTCACCCACTCAGGAATTCAATGGGAAGCTTACATTCTATGACGAATATGAGCCTCAATTTGGCAAGGGGAATAACACCAGTAATGATAATTCGCCGGGGGTTTTCCGACGTGCGAGTGAAAAAGGTTTCATGAATCACCTGCGCCGATCTGTTCGACGAAGTCCAGGCTTAAGGTCCAACAACTATGAAACACTTCAGGAAGGTCCAGGAAACTCGACAGCTAATTATACCCGCTCGATGCCTTCATCGCCATCTCTCAAGCGCCGTGTTTCTTCTGTTTTTAAGAAATAATGGGATTGTGCCTCAATCCATTTGCACAATTATAATAAATATGCTGAAGTTTTATTATAAAAATCAATAATTATATCCAAGACTATGATTAAAATGAAATAAGTATACATTATTGATTTAGATAATATAACTTTAGCTGATCCCTTTATTTCCGTAAAACCTAAGACTCTGAGTATAATCGAAATTGCGACATGTTGTATATTTTACATAGTACCCTTTTCAGTTAAAAACGTCATTAATTTATATCCATAATATATGTATCTATGTAAAATGTAAAACTCAAGTCAACCATTTAACATTTTTTATCACTCATTTTCACCTATTTCAACTCTTTGTGATACATAACAAAATTCTGAAGATATAGACAATATTGTATTATAAAACAAGTGTCTTGTTCAGTTTAGTTCATATGCTATAGCACTATAAAACGCTTCAAATTCGACTTACCAACTTTATATTCTGGATGTGGATGAACATTTAAGAGAGACAAAATGTAACAATATACTATATTCTAAATATTTGTCATGTTATATAAATACATTATTAAACCTTTACTGTTATAGGTACTATTTCATTAGTAAAAAAGTAATATTGCTATATAAATATAAATAATCACATTATAAAAATAACATGAATAAACATACAACTTTTTAAAGACCTACCCATTGAATATATATATATTAAACATTTTAGCTATAGAATCATGTTTAGCTACATGTTAGACATTTTATATTGCTCCTTAATTATTCAGTTTCTTATTTTATATAAATTGTTAACCTAGATATTATATCAACTTTATTCTATTTATATTATAAAATATTTTATTGAATTTGGAAGAACTTTAAACTTCTGTATATAATTCAAACTTCATTTTTAAAAACAATTATTTAACTTGAAATGTCTCAATTGAAATATTCTAGTAAATATATATATATATATATATATTCGTAAAGAATATGTCATGCATATTTAATATATATTCGTAAATAATAAATAAGAACATTTTATGCATATATATTTAATAGTCACTGTAAGGCCAACTGGTGGAATCCAATTCAAAACAAAAGATTCATTTCATTGAGCACATATCTGTGCGCATTGAACAAAGCAAGCACACAGCTGTTTGCATAAAAATCAATTTCTCATTATTCAATTAAAGACTTCAGAAATGGGTGAATAATGTATTTTCTATAACTTTTATAATTGATCGTGCATTTAGGAGATATCACAGTGAGCATAATTATTTCATAATATCGTATGCCGCAATCAACACCTACAATACAATTCTGCATGAAAAATGTTGAAAGAGTGTATTGCACGATGGCTAAAAAATATAAGTCGAAAGAAAAACTTGAACAGTGTGAAATCCATGGCAACCCAATTGAACCGATGCCTAACTACCTCGCATCTTATTTTCTATTCTGTGGCACAAATGGCCGGGGCTGGAATATACACTTTGACTGGGTTATTGATCCGTTATCAAGCAGGGCCGTCTGGCTGTCTGTCTTACCTTATTGGCGCTATTGCTTCACTCTTTACTGGAATGTGCTATGTGGAATTTGCCTCTATAATACCCCGAGCAGGCTCCTGCTACCTTTATACCTATGTTATGTTGGGCGAGCTGATCGCATTCATTGTTGGCTGGACAATGATTTCTGACGTCATTATTGCAGTGTCATCCGCTTCTAAAGCGTTTAGTGGTACAGTTGATCTTCTAATTGATGGAGTTATACGAAATTGGACTTTGACAAATATTGGTACGATGAGTGATGACTATGGCGTTCTTGATACTACTCCAGACATTTTAGCCTTTGGAATAATATTTATTCTTACAATAATAACATTAATTGGGGCTAATCTGTCGTTGACTTTAAACAATGTATTAAGCTCAACTCAAATTATCTGTCTTTTTGTTATTTCGATAGGTTGCTTTGGCTATGGTAATATTTCGAACTGGACAAACGATGGCGGATTCTTTCCGTTTGGTTTTACCGGTGTTGTTAAAGGTGCCAGCATCGTAGTCTTTGCGTTTAATGGATTTGATGGTTTGGCTGTGGCTTGTGAGGAAACCATCAACCCAAGGAAGAGTATTCCAATAGCGATGATTGTTTCAATAGTAATTATAACCTTTCTTTACTTAATGGCGACACTTGGTCTATCCTATTTAGTTCCTAGAGATCACCTCTCTATTATTTCGCCATTTGTTGATGCCTTCAAAGAAGTCGGTCAAGAAGCATTTGTCTGGATTTCAGTAGTCGGTACTATCATTGCTACTGGCGCGTCAAAGTTGGCATATATGTATGTAATTCCAAGATACGTTTATGCAATGGCCAACGATGGTCTTATTTTTAAGTTTTTAGCCTATATTGATCCTCGAACTCAAGTTCCTATTTTCGCCTTACTCTTTGGGGCAACACTTTGTGGATTAATGGCGCTTTTCATAAATATTGAAAGCTTAGCAGAATTCTTGTCGATGGGAGTTCTGGTGTCCTATTTAATGATCGGCATAAATCTTTTTATATTTCGATATCTTTATTTTGATTCAAGTACTGACCCAAAAACTTCTACTTATAGTTCTAAAGAATTCACAAAAATAGAATTTCGTGACTTTGTTGGAGTAAATTGCAGAAGATTTCTTAACGAGGGTGACAAGTATTCATTCAAAGCTGTTCTTCTGGCTCATATTTGTTCTGATGTTTTCGTCGCCTGTATGGTTGATTACGCAATCGAAAGCAACACCGTTATGGCGTGGATTTTCTTTGGTGTATCAATCTTTCTTGTGTTGCTTACTTTTGCTGTTCTTTGTTGCTATCGACCATTTACTGACGAGGAAGGATTTGAGGTGAAACAAATTTACTTTAGATGTCGAAATATACTGTATTATTTGTCAAATACTGTATTTATTTTTAAAGTGAAAATTTTTAATTAAAAATTTTATTAAAATTATATCTGCTTTTGAAATCAGCCATTTTATAATAGCTTTCTTTAACTCTTAGACTCCTCTGATGCCCATAGCTCCTACGGTAACAATACTCATGAATACGTTGCTCATACTGCGCATCCCCCCTTTAACATGGATTCGGTTTGTTATTTGGACATTTGGAGGTATGTTTCGAAATTATCGAATGCGATACTTTTTATGCTAGATACGGAATACAGACAGCGAACCAGACTATTGCAGACTAACGTAATTGTGTAGGTATGTGTGCAAAATACATTTTAATGAACAACTTTTGAATTAGGGAATATTGTGGGATTGCCGTCTGGATTCTGTATCTGGAATGAAAGTATCGGAGGTCCAAATTTAGGCAAAATATGGTAATTTGAGTTATGTGTGCAAATATAAGTTTTTGTATATTTTGTTTATTAACTATTGAAAATTAGTTGGTACGAAGAATAAAGAATACATAATTAACTGTTTATTTCTATTTCATGCCAAAAATAATCATATAATTGTAATTATTTAACGTTTATATTTTTGACTACAACAACACTCTCTACACCGTAATATAAAAGTTAAGGAGTAATCGTCCTTTGGAAGGTGATTATCTTTTTAAAATAAAATTCATTTAACTTGAATGTGAATATTTTTAACTGACGACTGCTTTATAGAAGAGATATGAAATGTAGAAGAATGAGAATATATATAAACGAAATATAACTAATTGTATTTTAAATTCCACATTTACAAAAAAAATTCACTTCAACTGCAAACATTTATAATTAATGGCACCAGTATCAAACGAATGAATAAAACATTCTGAGGATGATCCTAAAATAACTGTTATCCCACTTTGATCTACTCTGACGGCGATTTTAATGATTTTCCCAAAATTTGGAAAACGCCGCACTATCTTCCAACATAATGGGATGCCTATATGATGTCTGCTAATGTTTAGATATAGACTGAAATGTTGAGTATATATTGACAATATTTTAGTGTCCAGGGCCAACGATAAGTATATCAACGACATACTTTAAATAATTTCTAAAGGAGTAGAGATCCGGATGTTCGCCGACCACCTGGCAGCAAGGCCAAAGATTAATCTGCAACTGCAGAGAGCAGAGAGTGAGGAACGTTTAATGGAATTGAGCATCGATAAATGTGAGATCACACTTTTTAGTAGATGGACACGAAAGACGCAGACTACACCCCCATAGTTACCATAAACGGAAGAACTTCAAGTTTAACCCGACACCAACTTTCCTGGACGGAAGAAGAAGACTAAAGGGCATGGTAAAGAAAGCGAAGCAAAGACTGAAGATACTTAGAGCTATAGCCGGAACAAAACTGTGGTCACGACATGCCCCAGAATGGATGCCCTGGCTATCCAAAGATTGCTGCAAACACCGATGTGGTATCGAGTTCACCTTCGGAAGAGATACTCGAAGAAGCTATACTACAGAACATCAACATGAGTGGAAAGATGAAAGTAACCTTAGCATATGAAAGAAGCCTAAGAATAGATAAGAACAACTTTCGAAGTTTCATAGCTAACAAAGAAGTGAAGAAAAGTTTGAAGAAGGAAGAATGAAGAACGAGAGCTAAAGCACACTGGAAGAACATAATTGACATGAATGACGAACATTGGAAATGCCCATCACTCATAGAACCATGGAAACAAGTAGGAAAAGTCACTTTTGAATTGGATGGCAATAAAACCGAAGATAATATGAAGAACACTGAGAAGGCTATAATGTAACTGAATAAAAATCATCATTCGATTAGACCATCTGCACTGACTGATCGGCAGAAGAAGTGAGCTGGAATGGTGTAGCTGGGATAGTAATTGTCAAACCTCCAACGGAAAAGGCTTTCCAGAAGATACGGGTACCAGTAGGGAGATATTGCTCGTCTTACCGAATGGAGATGGTGGCTATATCAACAAGGGCCTTGAATGATTGATATCGAATTAAGAAAACTGGACGAGAGCTATGATCAGCACCCAAAGCATTGAAAAATACAACTAAAAATCAAAAACAAACTAATAGCTAAAAGATATCAAATCATTGAAAAGATTACTGGAAATTCAAATAAAGAGTTGATGTTCACGTGGGTACCCAGCCACTGCCAACTGTGCAAGGGGAACGAGGAGAGTTATATGAAGCTAGCATACTAACGTAGGTAAACGTAGTATGGCTGTATATGTAAGGAAGAAGAGGAGACGAATGAGCATATTGGGATGAAATGACCGGGAATGTAAGAAGGAAAGAAGGCATTGAAGATCTGGACGACATGTGTAAGAATCCACAAGAGAGGTCGAGAATGTAGAAAAGGTTCAAAATATAGAAACCCCTCTCACCCCAAAGCATTGGTGGACACTATCTCGCACGACCATATACGCATTTTGCGAGTAACTTTTTACAAGCATATGTCTCAAATAATTAGACCATTAAATCTAGATCTATAATCCGATTCAGCTCTTCATGCGCTGGAGAGCAATTATATACCGTTTTTATATCTGCAGAGGCTTTTGGAGATTTCCACATTGACCATATGAACAAGTTCAGATGTTAAATATTCTTATTGAACATTTCCCAGAGATGGTTGAGTAATATTTCACAAATTTCGTCTTTTCGGTAAATTGGCCGTCCGGCAAACAAATATGCTGGTGTTATGCTTCAATAGAACATTCAGAAAATATTGTGAAAGTTAGCCGAGGAGGTGGAACTAAAGAGCAATGATGACGAAAATAACATGATCTAGATAACAATATATAACATAAATGTCTGATTTCGGTAAAACTAAATATTTCTAATTATTGAGATGACTTGGTTAGCTCAAAGTCCGATAATTGTTTAAAAAGGGTTACCTTACTTTAGTTATTTCATTTATTTTAGCTAATAATAATTAAATAAAAATACTTTATGTATTCTTCTCGTGTGGTGATAGCATCATCTTCAAATAATTGCATTAATATGACTTTATTTTGTTATGTTTCAAAAAGGGCAACACATTTTAACCAAAACTATAATATATATAAGTACGAGTATAAATATAAATATATGATTACATATATTCGCAGATGATTACTTGAACATGTTGTATACATTTAATTGTATTTTTCTGTTTAATGTATCTTAATGAAGACGTATAATATTCCATCTTACAGGGATGATCATTTATATCTTCTATGGAATTGGACACAGCAATGTGGATGATCCACAGTTGTCTCCAATACATTCAGAGGGATACATTACTCTTAAAGATGATGGAAAGGTTGTGGCGGAAGAGAAAGATTCCACCGAACAATTAAATCTGGTACAGGTTCCTTCCAAAGATTAGAAAATACTTTTAGATCATTTCATATTATATCAAAAATAATTAACTCACTTTCTTATTAAAGTTCTCAAATATGTCAAAATGAGTTGTTGCAAAAACATTTGTCATCGAGAACAATTGGCCTCGGTTGTCAATTTATGGAAGTGTATCTTTTTGAAGGAGCTAACATTTATTCTAAACATAAATTTATTTATATATACGGCATAACGTATAATATTAATTTGAATCTGAAACTGTTGAAACATATAGCACGAGCTTATTTATAGAGCCTTTCTCTTAAAGAACGATCACGGGATTAAAAATACAGCGTATTACTTTATAGAAATTAATAATTTGAAATCTTCTATATAATGTTACAATTGTAGTTCTTTAAAAAATCTATAAGTAAAAACGGTAAAAATAGATTTATTTCATAGTTTTTTAAATTCTAAAGAACGATATGTGACCGTTCTTTAATAAAAGAATAGGCTCTTAGTCACAGAGAACTAAAATCATCAGATGTGTTGTTTGTAATTTTAAAGCACTATATTATGTAGTAAAAAACATCTTCCTCTAAAACTTGGAGATCTACATTCTTTAAAAACGACCAAGTTTATTTTATAATATTTTCAATATTTAACTTTTTCTGGTTGTAATTTTGAGATGTGATTTATGTTATTCCTTAAATCAATAAAATTATATAAAAATTCAATTTTCACTTATTTTTTAATTTATTTTCTAATCACTAAATATGTTTGAAGTATGATTATTTTCCTGAAATTGGGGTCTCCATAGGATCAATAAATTCTCCTCGTATATGGAAATAGTATTTTTCTAATGAAGGAACGTAATTATTTTCTATGATTGAAAATAAGTCAAAATTTTCAGCGTTTTTCTTGACAATATTTAGCAAATATTTTTTTGCGTTTGTAAATTGAAAGCAGTATTTTTTGTAGATATCACATAAATAATTAATAAAATATAGAATAAATTATACATATCTATAGATTAATGATTAATGATTAAACGTAAAAACTATACTTGACGCTAATAAATTTAGACTAACAAAGGATAGACTTGCCAGATATTAAGACTCAGCCTGCCGGCAAAACAATCGATTTCGCTTATTGATCGATATAACAGCTAGACCAATTGTTTATATGTATCCCTTGTTATCACTTTCGCTATCGATACCTATGTAAAAGAGAGTGCTATAACTACCATTATACGGGTTATACTACAAATTTAGGGAAAATAAATATTTTTATTATTACTCAATTATTAGTTTGTTGGAATAAAGGAATTTTGGTTATTCCGCAAATGATATTAAAATACATGCCTAAATTTATTTTAGTATAAAATACAGACTTGCAATATTTATTATTTTTAGACTATGAGCTTTCCTATTGAAGAGCATCCAGCTGACTATCTTGAAATAGATTCTGGCAAAACTAAATGTTTGCACTTGTTATTAAATAAAACATAATCATGTAATATTCCTCCGTATAATAAGAATAAATGTTGAACTATTTTATAATTATTTTAATATTCAGATATTCAGATCGTCATACCATATAAATGCTTTACCCTCCCTTTGAATAAATTTTGTTTTTATTATTTCATCTTTTTATTTATTTTAAATTATGGGAATATTTGGAATGAGAAAAAATTGTTTTATTTATTAAGAAGGATTTCAATAATTTTAATGACGAATGTTACTACCTATATTACATATGGAGAATAAAATTTTACAATTAAAAACTTTATTAATCATAGATATCGATATCTGATTGGCACTTCTTGATTTTTTATCAAAACAAAAAGTTATTTCATTAATTTTACTATTAAAAATCATAGACATTATATATATAAAAAAGCATTAAAAAAACTTGTAAAATGTTTTTTTGAAATTCAGTTATCGGTTCCTTAGAACACTTATTGATTTTAACCCATACTTTGATTTTTAGTGAGTGAGGGCAGTAAGGGCAGCTAGAGGAGGTCAGACTGACTTCTAGTAATTACTATGTGCATATATGCGAGCCTTTTTATTATGTTGATATTTAACTCATGTACTTTTTTTCAATTAAATTTTATGATAAATATTTATGTGGGACACCTTATAAATCAAAATCGGTTTGAAAATTCATACATATTGTAAAATACCACTGATTAAATTTATAAGTTGATATAAGATAAAAAAAATAATAATTATAAATTATCTCTATGTTTAAACATTTTTACCACACAATTATTAAATTTCGAATGGCGAATATATTTCTAGAAATCAGAGATCTTTCTAAAATATAGCAAGTGTGCAATGGAGACATTGAGCCATGTGTTATAAACGGTGGGGGAATGTATGTAATGGTTTGGATGTACTCTTCTATATACTATTGTTTTATATAATTTTCTTGAGACTACAAATATATTTATCTCATCTTTCATGTTGAAATAGCTATAAAATTTAAAACAGAAAGTTGGAAAGTCCATAATTTGTAATAAATATATAATAATAAGAAGAAACGAGAAATTTTGCGACTCTTTAGTTATATATCTATCTCTCTATATAATTGTGGAAATTGATATGATATTTGGCCTTCGCTTGTTCTAAAGTTTCTGCAGTATCAACAACAACCTTTTATTATGAGGTCCCTTAAATTCACACGAATGATTTCGGAGGCTGTTTGAGCGTTTAGCAGCCTTAACAAAAGATGTCAGAATTTGTGAAATTCCAGTACAAAGTAACTTCAGCTTAGTTATATTATTATATGAGCAAAAATTTAGTCTAAACTCAAATTCCGTCGTTATTGTAACACTGGTTGTGATTATGTAGAAGAAATTTAAGTTTTATCGATTATGGTAATCGATTTGGATATAATATCTATAATGGAAAATGGTCCAGGTTTTGGTGCAATTACATATTTTTTGCTGTGATAAACGGGTATAGTTATTATCAACATAAAGAAGGTTGCCGGTTATAAGAAAGTTATTATAAATGCGTCTACATTGCAACTCCAACTTTCTTCAGACGCTATAAAGACACATTCGCAACATTTAAAATGTCGACAACGATGCTATCTCGTCTCTATTTGAGTTCACAACAAACATACAAAACGTTGATGGCAAAGACACTCTTTTCATCTATTCTCTACCATAACTTGTTCCGCGGGGGAATAGGTAAGAATAGGTAAGTCTTCGTGATCAATTGGATTTAAACATTTTTTCAATATGGGATTATGATGTTCAGAAATGGAAATATAGTCATAACAGCGCTAAAAATTATTTAGAATTATATATAAATTATTTAGAAATCAAGTGATTTTAAAAAATGAAACTCTTTTAAAAAATTAATAGAATATGCGATGAGTAGAATGCAATTAATTTTTTAAACTATAATTATTTAAATATAGAGAACAAAAGTTGTGTCTAACCTAAAATTCCAATTATTATCATATAACCCGGTAGAAGATAATTGGCTGATATTTAAGTTTTATCGGTTATGATAATCAAATTGTGTTTACTCGAGGATGGATAATATTCGAGAATCTGTTAATATATAATTATATATTTTTAGTTATAATAAACGATTTGTTTATTACTAACATAAATTTTTTTACAGTTCACTGATTATCATTAACAACCGAGTGCTTACATTATGGTTCTAATAACAGAAAACATTAATATTATAATATATTTTGGTAATACAAAAAACCCCAAAAATTAAAAAAAAGTACAATTGTGTTTTAGTTTATCAATATATTAAATATCTTAATTGCGCTAAATTTCATATTACATAAAAAAATTATCGATTTTTAAAGGCGTGTACCTCATGTTTTTCTTATAATATTTATGTACAATTTTATTGTTTTGCTTTAAACACCTTATTTTGATTAATTTGATATGGGGGATTGGAAGCCTTTCTTATTTGGTGGGGCTTCATCAATTATTGCAGAATTTGGTAGGTATATAATAATTATTATTATTGCTTTATATATATAATTTATTTATTTTACTATTATTACTATATATAAAATATGATAGATAATTTTTACACTTCTATTTATTATTTTTAACCATCAGCTTATTATAATTTTAAGTTAAAGCAGTGTGCATGGGCACAGTCTTGCCACAGTTAATAAAATGAGTTTACTGACTTTTTTCTATGACAAATAAATAAATACAATTCAGCTTTGCATACCCAAACACTTGGCCTTAATTTCCATTAAAAAATCCTGTATATGGATACCACAGCTTTATCAATAATTTTTTTGGATATAAGTACAACAAAAATGAACTATAGTAATGTAAGGCAACATGCAACAATGTTGTTCCCATTTTACCAAAATAAGTAAAACATATATTTTTAAATCAATTGGTAATTTGCACAGTATATATTAATAATAAGCTCAAATGGTAAATTGTGCCTAATAACAATATAATTGTGAAAATTTTCAAAGGACAGTTAATAATATAATACAGTATAATACAACTCGTAAATGTGTTAGTCATCTCATAAACATATAAAGGGAATTATGTCTTAATCCTTAATCCTTTTATACAAATTAAATTATAATAAAAATTATTTTAAGATCTTGTTATAAACATTTAATATGGCCTTATCCTTCAGGCACTCACATAATGAGGTGGAATCTTAAGAAGCTGTATAGATATAGTATTATATGTTTCAAATAAAATTTATCATCATCTTGAGTTTAAAGCTATTTTAACAATGTTTTATATACAGTCTTTATAAGGGGTATAAGTATTACGTCTTCTAAATCTTACTTCAAAATTATGGAAGAACTGCATTTCTTTGTAAAGTTCACATACTCAGACAAAACTTTTATGATGATTGATTTATGTGATTTAATAACATTGATATCTAAAAAGTGATGTTTCTTGAAAACTCCTATTAATATTAAAATGCTTGTATATACATAATTTTAATTTTTAAATAAATTTGTTTAAAAATGATTCAAATAATTTTTTAAAATTTTATTGAATTTGCTAATTATAGTTTCATACAAGATTTGTATCAGATATTTACAAAACTCATATTTAATATAGACGTTTACGACATTTACAAGACTCATATAGACATTTACAAGTTGACTCATTTACGACTTGACCTGTTTACGAGTTGACTTGTTTATGACTTGACCTGATTCCTCCCCATAATAGTGTCAAAACTTGAAAAAATAAAAACTTATTTTGAAAACATATGCTCTCAAAAGGCCTTTAACTGCATTCTAGGTTGTGAAATACAAAAAATTTCAGTGTGTGGTGCATAGACATGGAGGTTACAGGAGATTATATGAGGATTTTGTGATTGGCTGTTCTAACTGTCCATTGAAAAATGTTTATTATTAAATAAATGTGTTTCCTTACATAATTAATCCATTCCAATTGTAATATCCCAACATATTAATACAACTGTCAGATATCCTCTATCTTACTCAAATTGAACTTATAGGATCAAGCCATAGAAAAAAGAACAATAGACTAATTAAAAGACAACTTATGTATAGTTGTTGGCAACCAAACATTAATTCTGACCAATTCAGAATCAGTCGGACCAAACAGGAATTCACATTTGGTCAGACAGTTTCCGAATTGGTCAACCAAATGTGAATCTCAAAATCACGGTTTACCAGCACTCTATGTGCAAACAAACAAATTATATTGAATGTATTTAATATATGAAAAACTCATACAACATTGAAATCCAATTTAAAATATTACTGTTTGGTCGGACCAAATAAGAATTGGTCAGACCATACAGGAATAAATTCTAATAACTAGTTTAACATCTGTATAACATAATTATGCATGTAACATATAAGTGTTAGTCCTGTCAAATACAAAATAATTTTAACCATGTATTATATAATAATGACATATTCTAATTTGGTCCAACCAAACAGGAATATTTTTAATTGGATTTCAATGTCATATGAGTTTTTCATATATTAAATACATTCAATATAATTTGTTTGTTTGCACATAGAGCACTGGTAAACTGCCATTTTGAGATTCACGTTTGGTCAACCAATTCGGAATCTGTCCGACCAAATGTAAATTCCTGTTTGGTCCGACCGATTCTGAATTGGTTGGAATTCATGCTTGGTTGTCAACATAGTCTTTAGAATTAGGAATTTTTTTTAATAAAACTTTAAAATAATGCAGTCTATACATAATCTCTTTTGTATTTAAATTTTATGCATTTATTAAGCAAATTGGTACTATAAAAAGTGCACAAATCAATACAAAATTAGTCAGTGCAGAGAAAAAAAATTTGACAATTTTTTTTGTTGCAAAAATTACATGTCTGGAAATCAACTAAGAAATCACTTTTATATATTTTTTTACTTGGTTCATGTTGGCTTTGTGCTAGAGGTCACAAAAACCCAAATAACTGTTGGCTATTATGAAACATTGCTCTATAATCAATACACCAAAAGTGTCACTTAAAAGATCCAATTTGTAGCATCTTTTTATTATTGGCTTATGATGTATTAGATGCTTAAACTGTAAATATTAATTTAAAAGATAAATGTAGAATAAAACTTATTTACAAATTTTTGGCTTAGCTACATATTTTTTAATGCTTTATTTCCATGATATAACAATGATTATTTATTCAATAAAAATAAAATTATTTGAATGCCTTTTTTAATAATCAAACTCACTGATGCTTATAATTGATAATTGGAAAATTCAGGCTTTTATGCAATAACCATTGATATAGTGTTTTGAAACATGACCAATATGCTCTTTTCCTAAATGTGAGTCAGCTCCACCCATATCTAATTTATTCTTTCATATTTTTATAATTGACCCTTGAATTTTAACCCTGGAAGGTGTTTGTGAGAGATGCTCACAAAATTATAAGAGCTCATTATTGATTAAGTGGGTAAGCATTCAAGAGAACTAAAGTCTATACTTTTATTGAGCCCTCCTTATGTGCATATTCTAGAATGCAATCATAAAATATTGATCTGGCAAAAGTTCAATGAGAGAATGTACCCCCTTATTAAGTGCTCATTAACTGTTATTATGATAGCTATTGGTTATTAATTATATTTTTTGCAAATGTATTATTACATAATATAACATAAAGTACTTACTATATATATTTACACAAATAATTCAGTTAAATTTTTTTATTAAAAATAATAAAAAAAACCATCATGTAAATTTGGATCAAATTGGTATTCACAGTCCAAGTAATTAATACTCCTTCAGTTGGCAATGATATATTAATTAATAATTTACAGTATATAATACAATACAAAAATATTTATATGATGACTTTACAGTACAAAGTTGTCCTCATTTAAAATGATTTTATCTTTTTGTAACAATGGTGCTTATCAAAAATCTGTAAATGGTGTATATGCTCCAATAATTCTAAAAATAGCTTAAGTGAAATTATAGTCTTTGGTCCTCCACTCCCACATTCTTCCAGTTATATTAATAGCATTCTCTTCCTTGGCAATTTATTTCACATGCACATTCCTTCAGTTTAACAATGTAGTCAGATGTCATGGGGTATGTTCCATTGATGCAGACACACATCAATTCTGCATGAATCATGTTTAGCCCAATTTAAATGCTTCTGGTTACAGAAGGAATTCTATGTTTATGATGGCTCAATGTGTGCATCTTCTAACATCTTTTATGAGCCCTCTTTAAAATTGTTTAATGAGGGGCTCATTGAGTGCTTTTATGAGTGTGTCTCTCAAAGACCCTCCTGGGCTTCAATTAACTAGACATATTTGTAATAGTTATGTATTTTTGTTTTAATTTGTTTTCCATTATAATGTTATATGTTCAATTAAACTATCTGTTCAATATAGGCTTATTGTTATCAAAGATTTCCCTGTAGGGGTATCTTTATTAGTCACTAGCTGACTGAAAACCCCAAAGGATGCAACTTTTGCTCTGTTTGTAATAGATATCTTTATGCAAAGGTTTGCAATGGAAGGAATGTCAATGGTGAAAAATACATCAAAGAAACTTTTCATTTAAAGCAGTTACATGACATACTTGGAGGGTATGACAAAGGGTTTTAAAAAAATTCCAACTGAAAAAGTGATATGGTGTTAACAAAAGCTATTGGAAAATATAACAATGACAGCAAAGCTTTTATGAGTGCTACATACTGTAGAAACCAATAAGAGCTTCAATAGTGAAGACAGTGTGCCTAGTCTCTTTGCTGTCATGTTCAGCAATTCCTAAGTTGGATCAAAATTTAGTTGTGCATGCAACAAAGATACTTACCTGCTGGTGTTTTTTATTACTGCCTTTTGTTAAGTGGGAGGTTAATGACAGCTTGAAGTATGTATTTTTTAATACACCATTCAACTAAGCAGACCAAAAAATGACAATTTAGCAACTCATAAAAAAATTAATGAATGACTTATTACACAAAATATACCCTAAAATCATACATTTTTGTGTACTGTAGCAAAACCTTGCCATTTTGTCAGAATTTTTATGAAATTTATTCCTTATAATTTGAAGAAAAACCATTTTTCTGACATTAGGTATTTATTTGCAGAAAATGATAAATCAATTCTGAAAGAAAACAGTATAAAAAACATCATATTATAAAGCATATTAAAAGTGTAACATGACATGAAACATAAAGTATAACAAAGGAATAATACAGAAAAAGGCTGCTAACTTGCATCAACCAGTAAGGGAGACATATGTGTGTATTATGAACAAACTAAACCAAGGTACAAACTAGTAGGTACATGCTAATGACTGCTGTGCAGTTTAGGCAAGTGAGTAGTGCTTACATACATATAACAACAGATGCTAATGTTCATCTGCCCAGTGTCACACGATCGATATACGGAATTCATCATAATTGTCTTGAATGATGTTTCCCAAACAAATAAAATCTCATTGAAGCATTTATTTTAAATGTTTTGCCCCCACCCCCCCAGACTCCATGTAAACTACTTTGATTACCTCTGGCATAGAGCTTAACAAATGAAAATTGGCATTTTTTTTTAAATCTTGCTATCAATTCAGGGGTGGGAATATTCTGCTCTTTTATAAAAAAAATTGAGTTTTCCCGATTCGCAATAAAAATATGGTGGAGGGGGATATTTGATACAAAATACATCTGTACTTTACATAATTCTTATTGTTAATGAAGTTAAATTTAGGGCCCTCTCTAAATCTGATTCTGCTATAATAATTAAATGTCATTCACACCCCTGAATTCAACTGATTGTAGGTTTTATAACTCGGTGAATA
>JAUZNC010016671.1:1381-18261 GCA_034780395.1 Vannuccia rotundouncinata | reverse complement strand
CTACATTAATTTATTTCTTCATCAGCTACTTTTCCCATTGACACTACAAAAATTCGCTTACAAATACAAGGTGAAGTATCTTCAGTGAAACCAGGGCCAACTAATTCCTCTCAATATCGTGGAATGCTGCATGCAATGTATCAGATATCTAGACAAGAAGGACCTGTTTCTCTGTATAGAGGGTGAATATTTAGCGATTGCATATCTAATCAATATGCATGGCTCTTAGATACAATTAAGAAGTATTCAGTATACATATATATATATATAGTAATTTTAAATTCAAATATATAAATGATAATATTGAATTCGATTTATAATACTTTTTAACATACTTTTATTTTTAGTATTCAGGCGGCCATTTTGAGACAAGCCATCTACGGCACGATAAAGATAGGTATTTATCAGAGGCTGAAGAAGAAATTTGTAGTCGCATCGGGAGGTAAATATCAAATAGATAGTTTGTATGTTTTCACCTTCTAGCATAAATCGTCTTCTCCTTATTAGAATATTAATCATTTAATTCATTTTAAAAAACGCTTCTGCATGCAATAATCTTATTATAAAGATTGCAATTATATTTCGATATGTTTAAATTATTCAAAGAATAAAACGTTTGTTTTCAGAGGAGACACTTCGAGTTAATGTCATTTGTGGAGTTACAGCCGGGGTTTCATCGAGTGTTTGTGCCAATCCCACTGATCTACTCAAGGTGAGAACCTATCTAACGTCCTTACATTACAAGTCAGTTCTCATTGATAAATAACGATCGTTTTTGAATAGATTAATTTTGTGAAGGACTATATTATTCTAGGAGGCTGATCACTGTTTAAAAGGAGACCAGAAACCTTTGTATATTTAAACTAATACAGTCCATTAATCTCGAACGGTATCGAAATAGTTACAGATGTGTTTGTATTTTGTTACATTTGATACATTTTTGTGACTTCAATATTATGAAATATAAAGATTCTATAACCCAGAATTGTGTGATTCAACCATTTTCAATTTGGCGATATAGAAATGTCTGTGTGTGTTATAAATAATTGACTTTCTATGACCATATTAAATAATTCTATCTAATGAGCTAAATTATTTTTTTAGAAATTTGTTGTTTATTACATTACAAAATCCATTACATTTTTTTAATTCTTTGCATTTCGATATTATTTTAGTATTATATTCATATTCACATTTATTAATTTTTGTCAGTACAATTATCCGTATTATACCTACGATTTTGTGGTTACACTCTCAGATCCGAATGCAAGCAAGAAATGTAAATTTCCAAGATCTCTCCTTGATGCAAGCCTTCACAAAAATTGCTAAAAAGGAAGGAGTTCGAGGATTATGGAGGGTTAGTATACTATTTTAATTGACAATAAATTGCGATAATTAAATGTTAATATATTTGGTATTAATGTTAGGATTTTTTTAAAGTCACTTTTCGTTTGCTTATTAATTAAATATCTTGAACTATCTTTTAGTTGGCGGTAAGTTAAATCGTTGAATAGTTATTATTTTTTCTTACACAGAACGTGTCTATTTCATCTTAGTAATCTGGATTTATGCTCTGAATATGTACATTATTTATTTATCGGATTCGTATTATAGTATTTAAGCAGGGATCTATTGATTTATGTAACCTTTAAGTACAGAGGAAGAACTTTATCTTGCAAGAAAAGCATTTTTCTGATCAATAGATTTTGGTCTACTAACAGTGTTGTATGAACGTTATTTTGATTAGCATTTGTCAAATGATTATAACGTCTTTTTCAAAGATGTATGAACAAAGACGTAAATGTTATTTTGTTGTAATTTATCGATTAAAATCCTCAATTTTAGCAACCCAAATTTTTTTAAATATTTAAAATACAATTTTTTATTGTTAAGGAATTAAAGAACTTCAGTATTGATGATAACTCATTTTATTTCTGTTAGTTTCTGGTATTGCAAACTGACAAATCTCGACAATTCTAACAGGTTTATAGGCTACAATATATTTCGCATATGCAGCCAGGATATTTAATCAATATATACAGTCAAATGTTTCATCCAACTGTTCTAATTAACTGTTGGCAGGGGGTGATACCAACGGGAGTACGAGCTGCCGTTGTTTGTGGGGTAGAACTTCCCGTCTACGACATCACAAAGAAACACATTCTCAAACGAGGCCTACTACCTGACGATATGCTGTGCCATTTCACGTGAGATCATATCGTCTATTTCTTCAGATAAATGTATATTTTCTGATTTTAAAGCCAAATTGACACTCTATAACTTTATCTTACATTCTGTTAAAATGTTCACTTTAAATTTAATCTTAACTGAAATAGTCTTCTTTTTTGCTATTAATAACTAATTTCCTTCTTATGATTCTAACATTTCGATATTCTTTTCCAGATCTTCTTTCATTGCTGGTTTAGCAGGAGCCTTAGCCTCAAATCCTATCGATGTTGTACGGGTAAGTTGTGGTTATCATAGTTTCGCTTTTACAGTGAGACTTCCCTAGATATTCTAATAATTATTCCCTCAGTAAATAATCTTATTTTGGCACAACAATTAATGATATTCAAAACTTCTAGACGAATGATTGAGGCCAAAATTCTATCTTTAAATAATCTCAACAATAGTTTATCGCTTTGATTGTTTTACTCTTCCTTTTAAGCAAACATTTTTCTGGTTCAATCGCTGTAACTAACGTTTTTAAACTCTTGTGCATTCAGCAGTTAGGGATATATACAAACAGATCACGTCTCTTTTTCCTTCTTGTTTTTGATCGATAATATCAGACTCGACTAATGAACCAACAGAAGATTCGACAGATTGCCGCAGGAGAGATGTCACCTGTGATCTATGCCAACGCGTTTGACTGTTTCAGACAAGTTAGTTACACATTTTGTATTCTACCGTTATTAAAAGAAGGTACTCTTGTACGATTTATTGATTTTCACATTTTTACTGCAATATCATTACCACATGTATATATCGTTATTATCATCATATAAGACATACTAATAAACACATTTTACGACAATAATACCATTGAGTGGTTAATTATTTTTATTACGATTTCGTTTATTTTTGAATTAATTAAACGGCCAAGTTAAACTAAACGTTTTGAAGTGGTTGTTCCTGCTTTTTAACTTTGGTTTCTTTTGAAATTTCGTTATTTAGTTTTTTGTATAATAAATAAAACTTCCATTTTCACAACTAGACTCTACGTAATGAGGGAATCCTGGCTTTGTGGAAGGGCTTTATTCCAAACTGGTTCCGGCTTGGACCTTGGAACATTATTTTCTTTATGTCTTACGAACAGATTGTGCGTCTTGACAAAAGTCTTGTTTCGCAAACCTGACGTGTTACTACGCCTTATGATTGTTTAGAAAGAAAAACCGTGTGAGTTATTTCTATAAGTTGTTTTGAAACTATGATAAACATTAATTTGTTAAAAGACTGTTTTATTTGAACAAACTCATATTGAACAATTTCAATATGTTTTGGTCAAAAGTCCTTTTATAAAAATCTAACAAACATTTGTACAAATCAGCTTTTCGTAATCTAGCTTTTACTTATATAATTCGTTTTAAATCAATTATTCTTCCATCAACGATTTTAAATACGTTGTTCTTTTCTGTTACGTTTACATCATAATATTATGTAATGATTATTATTTTATTATTTTCAAATTTTGAATTTCAGGTTACATCAATAGATTATTGGGTATATAATGTCAAATTGAAAGCAGTGAATTTTAAACTATTTCAAACTTTTTATTGCCAATCTATCTTGACAGAGGCAAACTAAAATATAGTTTACTTATTTGCTTAAAATAATGAAAGATAATATTTCCTAGTAGAAAATCGATTATCCATTTCTATATTTGTCAAATTTCTATATATTTTTTAATAAAAATATAAACACTACTTTTGAAATTAAAAGTAGTAAAATAGTTTACATTCTAAAATCAATAATTTTGTTTAATATGTGCTTTTTTGCATTTCATTATACATTATTAACATACTAATTTTGAAGGTATCTCCGTCTCTTCCTTCTTGATTCGTAAAACATTCATGCCACAAATTGCCATTTTTATTTTTAAATTAGTCAGTTGAGATATTATGAAGTATTAACTAGACGCTGCATTTAGTTTTGGCTCTAATTTCAAACAGCTCTGAATTAGTCATGTGTAATTTTTCTGGTAATGTCTTTCCTTTTTGATCATTTTAACAAAATAATGATTGACTAAATATTTTGAGATTTGTGAAATCTTTCTAAAATAATCTTTTACTGTACATAAACTAGGGCTCATTATAAATTGAATAACTTCTAAATAAACGGTTTAGTCTGACAAATTTTTATATTTTATATTAAAGTATTTTGTATTTGCTTATTGCAACTAGTCAATGTTTGGAGATTCTACCATTTTTATAGTTAGACTTTTAGAAACCAAAGGACATTATTCATGAACTGATTCATTCCATAGTTATGTCTGTTTTTTAGAACAATTACGAATAATTTCATTGCAAAACATATTGATTTTGACAAATTGTATTTTGTAAAGTTTGTAATTGCTTGAATTTTGTGTCTGTGATATTTGCTATTACTAAAAAATAAAAGTTTTGATCTAATTGCTGATTTGTATTACTTTGTCTTTTTTAAAACTTATGAATATTATCTAGATTTAGGGTTTACGAATATAAAGTCTTTAAATATTAAAAAATTTGGAATTAGAGTAACGGGACTGAAAAAGTTATTAAAATGAATTTTTGGAGGAATAAAGATTTTTTGAAATTATATAAGTGTAACTACTATATTTTTATTTACAATATGAGATGTATTTTGTAATTCTGGAAAATGTATCTATAGTTTTTTTTAAGTTTTTGTAACCTTTATTGAACAAATGACTTTGTAATATTATGAAAAAAATATTTAAAATACTAAATTTAATACAAGTCAAGTTTATTATTCAATTATGTAGTATAATTCAGCTATTTTTTTCAGCTAATTCAGCTATATACACTCAAAAAAACTTCTTAATTAATATCTATTTATAAATATTTGAAATACTAAATTTAATACATGTCAAATTTATTATTCAGCAATAGCTACACTATCAAAAATAAGTAAGATATTACTGAATTATATAAACCCGTACAACATTATATTGCACGATTCAAATAAAATTTATTTCAATAGTAAGTTATTAGAAATAGACAGTAAACATCTGCCCCTATCTTTTTAAAATTTAATGTTTCTATCCAAAAAATCTTAATTACAATATTTTAGAATCGTAAATAATTGATTTTTGAACTAAATATTTAATTCATAAGTCATACAGTTATATAATAGCCATATATGTGTCTGTTCTCTTTATAAACCATTTTAACCTGTTTTAATAAGAAAATATCAGTATATTAAATAAGTCAATAAATTTCATATATTGTTATGAATTTATTTGTTGAAATCACAATAGAGTTAAAAATATTATACTAAAGTTTAATATATATCGTATATAATCAATGTAATTCAGAGAAGTACGTTTGAATAATATTTAAAATTTGAATTCAACAATATTAAAAATTTACAATTTATTTATTAAAATATCTAATTTACGTTAATCACTAGTTTAAATAATCATTAGGTAAATTTGTCACGCTATATAATAAGGTGGATGGTTGCATGTCCTAAAATTAACACTACTTTCTTTATTAATTAACAAAAATTAATATTTTTGCAGTGCTTTTTTATTTAAAAAAATTTAAGCGTACATCCTTATCAGCAATATTTTTTATTAATGTAAAGATTTAATTCTTTGAATATAATACACTTTTATAACATTTCGGCTAATAACAAAATAATATTAAGTAGTTTAAATAAATCAAATACTAGCTTGTTAGATTAAGCGGATTTTTAATTTAAGAAAATTATTTTATAAAAACATACGTTTTATAATATATTTTCGAAATATAAATACAAAATATTTTAAGAATAATTATGGATCACGAAGATTGGAATAATGGTAGTTATATTGAAGATGACGACGAAGACGATGAGTGGGATAGGGAATATTTGTTAGATCCTGCTTGGGAATTACAACAAAAGAAGGTAGAATGGAATTATAAATATAACTAAATTTATTAAAATTTAAAACATTTAATTTCAATTGACAATATTTTATTTTTAAATATATAACTAATTTCAATTCATTTTGTACGAAACTAAGAATTTTAGAGGTACCAGAAAAGCAAGTAAGTTACCATAAATTCATTCATTATGATTTAGGATATTTTTAATTGCTTTTTTATTTTTTGAATTTAGAATTTCTATATAGGTTTATTGTCATTTTTCCAGAATTTCATTTTTTTAAATCACCTGTTCCAGCCAAAATGCATTTCATTTATCTTTGCACCAGGCACCAGATACAAATAAGGAATTAATCTCAAAAAATTAATGAAATAACAACTTATAATGTCTAAAAGTAAATTATCTTTAGAAAAACATACAAAATGACATTCTTATAATTTATAAGAATGAACTATATTAATAAGTTTTTTCTCAAAATACAAAATTAATATATTATATTAATTATAAGTCCAGAATAATTTTTCCTAAAAATGTCATAGTAATTTATATTATATAAAACATATTTTTATCTTATTTCTACTGAAAATAAACTTATAAAGCTATGTATTTCTCAAACCTTATATAATGTTCTATTTATCAGGAAGGAAAAGTGGAAAACAATGCAATTTAATATGAAAAAGTCTGTATTAGAATAGTATAAACTAAAAAATATAAAAATTAACTTAAACATTAATATAAATACAGGGACCTCAGATGGTGTCAAGGATTGGGGGGGCCAACCTAAAAAGGGACACTTTTCTAATGGAGTAAAATGAAAAACTGTTTTGTGAGGAAGTTAAACATAGCATTATTATTTAAAGATCATATATTTAATTATTGACCAGGCATGAGAGTTGGCAATTAAAAATATACTAAGATATGATAAAAATACTATAATTAACATAATGTCATGGGTTCAATATATAGTTAATAATGGTATATATAACAGATATAGTTTAATTTACATAATTTACTACTAAACTTCACCGAAAATCTTTTGCCTGTATTCATGGAGTGCACAGAACTTCTCCACCACTTCCTGTTGTTCTAAAAATAGACACAGACATCACACTCACAGGAATCACTCAGTTGTTTAGAACTGTGTAATTAGAAGTAAATTGATCAATTAAAAAAAATTAAATATCAAAAAAAGGCATTTTTAAAGATTATTTGGGGGGCCATGACCCCCCTGGAAACGAAGTCCCTGATATATATTATTTGAAGGCCTGGATTTTGTTCTAGAATATATATAAAATTATCTATATTAATGACACTAAAAGAAATTATAAAAAAATATTAATAAATATTTTCTCTAAATCGTAAAAATCAATGACCTTAAGAAAATTTCCTCTTGAAAAATCTTGACTCCCTCATGAACCAAAACATAAACAAATATTTTTATACAAAAATAACAACAAAAATTTATTTTTTATATTGCTCTTTGATGGATTCATTGTTAAGTAAGTATATATATTGAAAATTTTCTATACTATATACATATTTATATCACAATGCTACTCATTTATATAAAACTAATTTATTTGTATATTGTTAATTCATTTATTTTTAAATTTTATTTATGGAAGTAAGTAAATTTATCTTATATGGAAGTGTGTCAGAGAGGCATACTCTAAAATTATATAAAAAAATAAATATTAAAAGTAAAATTAAAGTATAAACACTCTGAATAAAATGAACTGTTATAATACAATACAAATATAAAATTTTGTCAGTTAATTTAATTAGTTTTCTCTTTTATTTTTAAAATTAATATTTCATTTGGCTTGGCTTATAGCAGTTAATTTTACATAGGAAGTAACTTTATTATATAATAAGATGTATTCACAGCTTACATTCCATATATAATCCTTCTGGACATCTAAAATGGATAATTGAATTACCTGCTAAAAATGAATATCTTTTTATCAGAAATACTGGAAAATATCCACCAATCCATTAAATCTTAAATATTAAAAAATATACTATTTTTTCTGTAGGAGTTATGAAATCATTAATTTGTGCTAATTAATCATTTTTTACAGACCTCCCATGGAGCCTAAAAAACCTAAATTTTTACATTTTAGAAATTAAAACATAAAAATACTTTAATTTAATTTTAAAAACCTAAAAATATAACAATGAAATAATTAAATTAAATAACTAAATTATAAGTCCTAAACAATAAAGTTTTTCACTAAAATACATTTATAATATTCCATTCACTGAGGAGTAGTAAACAACACAATTTTATGTGAAAAAGTCAGAATTTGTATAGAAAATTTGAAACCATAAAACCTAAAAATGGGAGGCCTGTTTTTATATAAATGGATAAGTATACTTTTTTTCTATGTGCTTTATAATCTTTCATTAAATGATTTCTTATATAAATCTGCACATTATATTTCAAAATATTATTTATTTTAAATATTAAGCAATATTTAATAGCATATACATATCATATTTTTTATATAATACAATATAATACAATTCATAAAAGAAACTTAACATAAATTATTATAATTGTAAATAGTTATTCCATAATTTTTTATAATATTTATTAGACTATAGGTTAGGGTTTTTTCTGTATTTATTTTACTAACATTTTGCTAATATTTCATCATACTAATGATATCCACTAACTAAATCAATTGTTAATTTAATTCTAGTAAAAAAATTCCAATTACCAAACAGTCAGCTGTTATTTGTATTGATCATATTCTATCTTAATTACACTATAATAATTTTAAAATTATGCAAAATCATAAATAAGTCCATATTATACATGTTATACATACTATATTTGCTAAATTTATTTTACCTTAAACACTTTATGAGACTTTTAAAACGTTAATTATACTACATATATAAATACATTTATCAATCTCTTTATTTGATTCAATTTAATAAATATAACAAAATCAAGAGTTTAAATTTTTTATGATATATATTATAGATTTGTTATGTGTGTAAATGCATTATTATACTTAGTAGATACAATCTAACTCAACATAATATCTAAGTAACAATAAAATGGCTATATTTTCTAAGAAAAATATTTTTTCTATGTAATAGACCAAAACCCTGATTGTAAGATAATTACTCTTTTTGTTATTGTGATCTATTTAAGCAACAGCTGAAGAAGTCTTAATAAATATTTACTTATAGAATAATACATTCTATATTATCTGACAAAAAAATTAATAACAAGAAACATATTAATTGTTTTATATAATTATAGGCAACTTACTATGGAACAAATATAATCTAACTTTTAAGTTTTTTTAACTAAATTTTTAAAGATGTTATTTTCAGTTTTCTTGTTATTGCTTAAATAATTTACAAGAATAATTTAATATGGGTATTTACTTCATAAAAATAATCTGCATCATCTGTCAAACTATAGTTTCAATATTTGTTAATTTTTATTTTCTTTGTAGCGTTTTAATATTTACATCTGATTATTTATTAATATATTTTAAGCTGTATTATGAAACAGATTATTAATTATTTCCCTTGCTTGTTCAACTTTTGTTAGCTGTAAAACTTTACTAAACTTTTTACATTTTACATTATAATTTTTTCACAAACTTTCTTTAGTGAGTCATATAAAAAAATATAATACAACTTAATGACATTTTCTTAAGTTTTGTTTAGATAAAAATAGTTCATTTTAAATGTCAATGGTCTTCCTCAAACAGTTCATATTTATTTAAGATGAATCAATTCCAATTTATCATATTTAATTTTTTGTTTAATAAAAAGGACTCTTTTGACCTAACAATTTTAAATTTAACAAATAACAATTATTTCACAACTGCGTTTTTAGTTAAGCTCACTCTTGCAAAACGATCCATTGAGGAACGTATTCAACTTCAGGTTCACCTACACACTTCACTTTCCAGACTTTCACCGCCTGGTGTAATGCTCATCTACGCAAAGCAGGAACCCAGATTGACAACATCGAGGAGGACCTCCGAAATGGTCTCAAGTTGATGCTCTTGCTGGAGGTGATCTCCAATATGCAGCTCCAGAAACCGGACCGCGGCAGAATGCGCTTCCACAAGATCGCTAACGTGAACAAGGCCCTCGAGTATATCGAGAGTCGGGGGGTGCAGCTCGTGTCCATTGGAGCTGAAGGTGAGACATTAAATAGTTGTGTAATGTTCAACCCACGGAAGGTTGTGTTTCAGTAAATATTCTGGTTAAAATAAAACAATCATTTCGTATTATTGAAGGTATAATTTTTAGTTTTCTAATACAATTGGTCTATATTTCATGTTTTTTAGAAATCGTTGACGGAAACGCTAAAATGACCCTTGGTATGATTTGGAGCATCATCCTGCGCTTTGCTATCCAGGATATCACAGTTGAAGGTGGGAAAACTCTTCATAATACTTTTTTTATAGAGAATTAATCTTCTTTGTGACTCTTTATCCAGAAATGACGGCAAAGGAGGGCCTTCTGCTCTGGTGTCAGAGGAAGACTGCGCCGTACAAGAATACGAGAGTGAACAATTTTCACATGAGGTGATTTAATTATTGATTCATTAAAACTAAATTTTAAAATGTCCTAAATTATTAAAATTTCGTAAATAGAATTTATATATTAGAGTAAGAATTAGAAAAATTCATGGATTTCCAAACAATCTTTTCTAGTTTTGGAGGTACTCAAAATTTATTTTTTCGTAATTAGTATAATGAATTTTAAATGTGACCTTTAATACTTGTCATAAAAGTAGATTATTTGTTGAAGGTAACTAAATTTATGACAATGTCTTATATCATAATTGCAAATTGCTTAGGTAATACGCCAGTTATATTACAGAGTAAAAATCTTTTTATCCTATATGCAATGCAGCAGTACCTATTTCAAAAGTCTTTAAAACCGATAATTAGTTATAATTTCTTTAAAGAGGGAAAATCGTAATATTTTCGTCTAATAAATGTTGGTGATGGTAGTATTTAATATCAATGCAGTCTATATTTTTGACTGTTGGTTCAGTTTGCGCTAAATCTATAATCTCGGTGGCGCATTACTTTCCGAAGTACATTTTATTCTCCATCATACAAGCGATTCTAGATTATTTTTATATTCTGATGTTTTTAGATGTTGTTGGGAACAGCTGCCTCCATCTTATGTGTCGTTATAAATTGCAATTGTGACCTAACTGTGTAGGATAAAATAAAACTTTCTTGTCATCAAAATTTACGGTTAAAAGTGCACACTGTTATTCATTGCTAAGTTCCGTGTATATATTGTATCCAAATACAAGTCGTAATTATTTGTTAGAGTGTCGCTTTTTCTAAGACAAAAAAAATTGACCTCAACTTTTTTAATGGTTTTCATTTAATACAATTTTTCACTGTCGATTTCCTGTTGATATTCGGTAAAATATTATATATTATTCACCATGTTTTCACAGTGCGCGGTTTTATTTATTTCATTTATAGCTTTGATTTCTTGTCTATAAATAGTTTGTAGTCATTTTTTTCTTTGAACAGTGTTGACAATGTTTAAATTGATTCCAATCTAGCTGGAAAGATGGGCTGGCCTTTTGTGCTCTTATTCATCGGCACAGACCAGAACTTATCGACTATGCCAAGTTGTCCAAGGTACATACAGCCCCATGACCACCCTTAACACGAATGTCTTGTGTTATGCTTGAAATAATTTTTTAGGAAGGTAGCATTGTCGTGCTTGTTTTTGTTATAGACCAAACAATATTTTTTCCAGACTATTTCCTTTCTTTAAGGAGTTGCATTTACTTTAATATTTATTTAATTCCTTCAACTTTGTTGTTTTTTGAAGTACTTTCGTGTCTATTTTTATCCTTCTAATAACGGTCTGTGCACACGGATGGTATATTGTTTTTAGGAATGTGATTTGCACTCTGGCATGGTGTTATTTCTAAAATATTTCATATAACTGTGTTTATGACGTATGTCCTTGGCTAACTAATGAAGATAAACGCATCGCTTATATCCCTCTTAAAAGAAGTGAAATCGTCCGGAGATATCAAACATTGCTATACATTGCCAACGTTGCTTACAATTTGTTTCAATCAATTTTGAAGTCTTATAAATTTCTACCGTTAATGTGTAGTTTTATTATTTTAACATTTTTGCTTTTCAAAAATAATGAACACCGCAATACAGAGCAGTCGGGTTTTTGTGGAATGATTTCATCATCAAACTTAATTAAAAGTTAAAGAATATAGGATGTTATACTTCTTTTGTTTATTTTACTTATGTAGGATAATCCGATTGAGAATCTCAACTATGCTTTCGATGTGGCAGAGAAGTATTTGGATATCCCAAGAATGTTGGACCCGGAAGGTATGTTATACGCTAAATAAATAGAATTTGTTAGTATTTCCGAGGTATTTATTATTTTTGTATGCAATTAAAAGGTTTACTACTTTTAAATGACACCAATACCTCCGTCAGCCACGAATTTATTTTTAAAAATACATTCCAAAAGTCTTATTTATGTACAAATAAATCGATATTATATAATGAGAAAGTCGTTCTTTAAACTCTCAGCAAACTGTCACCTCGTGTTCAATTCATTAGTCTTATAACGACCAGCACCGAATAACCTTGTAGGTGATTTCGGCCTGGTTTTGTCTCCCTCTCTCTCCCACCTCCACAATATGTTCATGAATCCGACAAGTGTATAAGTATTTATCCAGGCATTTTGTGTATATATTAGACGAATACATACGAAGCGAGTTTATTACGGAGTGCTAGATTGCGACGAATTTTGCTCATAGATGGTTTCTGTAATTTAAATAAACTATATTTATCAGTTTTAAAGAAGAAATTTGAGTTTGCAAAATAAAAAATAATTAATTTGGATTTCAGAAAATATTTTTTAATCATTTTCTGATAACAGAATATTTTAATAAAAATATCATACTTTACATGGTTCTTTTTCGTTTTCAACCTTATACCAGATTGTTATATTATTGTCGACTCTTGAAAAAGTTTTTTACATTTATTTTTTATTGAAAAGTTTATTAAATTTTGTTTCATTGTTTTAAATTGTTTCTTTTTTGTTCAGACATGGTGAACAATGCAAAGCCGGATGAGCGATCTGTGATGACTTACGTGTCCGCCTATTACCACGCATTCTCCGGCGCTCAGAAGGTGAAGTAACAGTCATTCTTGGTATTGTCTAGATTGAGAAAGTTAGAATAATTATCTGTCAACATTTTAGAATTTGAAATAAATCAATAATTTCATTGAAGAACAATTTATTCTGAATATAAGATAGAAGTTAATTTATAGTGATCAGTGACAGACAGCATGAAATATACTTCGGATTTTATAATATAATATTTAAAAAATTGGTCCTGAGAATTCGGCCAATAATTATTCTATTTATCGCTCCTTTTGATTGATTTTCCTAATATTATTGATTTGTCTTGTCATTACAATTCCATTGGTTGATGTTTCAATATTGATTTGTCTTGTCATTACAATTCCATTGGTTGATGTTTCAATATTGATTTGTATTTTAATTTTTTGCAAAAAATTTACAGAATACTGTGCGACATTTTATTGTGTTTAATCTTTTAATTTTCTTCCTGGGTTTCAGGCGGAAACTGCAGCCAACCGGATCTGCAAGGTCCTTCAAGTAAATCAGGAAAATGAGAAGTTGATGGAGGATTATGAGCGACTATCTTCGGATCTTCTTAAATGGATCAATGCCAAGATCCCCTTTTTGGAGGTGAGAGAGATGGCGAACTGTTTCTTTTAATATTATTTAAAATACTCTTATAATAGGTTCTGTTTTTCCTTCGATCTAAATAGTTTTATGTTTAGAACAAGTAATGGACTAACAATGTTAGAATTCAGTAAAGTCAAGTCGCCGGATAAACCGATGCGATAGTTGACGACAAGGGTATAGCGGCTTCTTGACCTGTGTCTATGTAAAACTGTGCCACAGATCTCTGACTGGTATTCATCAATCTTCACTGGCCAATCCAGCTAGCTAGCCAAACTTTTGCGTGTATATGTGAAAGTTTTAAGATAATACAAATCTACCATGCAGCTATTCCTCGACGATATAGTTAGAACGAGGCGAATATAGCGAAACACTTTTGACATTTCCGCTTACGTCTTGACTTGAATTATTAAAGTGCACTGGCAACGTCCAGGTCTGCCTTAGTATCTAGAAGAGAGCGAAGGGGGACTGCCTGATACCTCTACAATCCCCGTTCTCGTTCAACTTGTGGTGGCAGAAGGAGCATCCATGTGTCGTCTAGCTTATAGGTATATGGTTCGCAGGTAAAGCACATTGGAAGGGTTATAGCACCAGTTAGACATGGCTACATATAGCAGTCATCTAACTAGCGAGTAAACTGTTTAAACACTTTTATATTCCTCCTGAGAATGCGTCGAATTTCACTGTGACTTGCTTACATCCCACCGCGATTTTTCAATACCGTGGACTGAGAGTAAAAATGGTGCATCCAGTATTTATAAGCTTGGCATGTAGGATGTAAGTCACAGATTTAAGTAGCGCACCCAGCCTATCCACTGGTTTTAACCATGATCATATTTCATGACTTGAGCGATGTCCACATTTAATGATATGAAATATATATATATTGTCAATTAAGGTTTAATGCATGTTGTATCAAAATTATTCTAAGAATTTTCACTGAATTGAAACAATTTAATTTTAGACATCTTTTCTTATCTATACATAAATAAACAATATCTATGCACGCAGGACCGGACCAACTGCAACACCATTCCTGCACTGGCACACAAGTTGGACGGCTTCCGCACCTATCGAAGACACGAAAAGGTTCCCAAACTCGAGGACAAGGCGCTCTTGGAGACCACCTTCAACACCCTTCAGACTCGACTCCGCCTTAGCAACCGGCCCGCCTATCTCCCCACCGATGGGAAACTCGTGTCTGACATTCAGGACCGCTGGCGCGACCTGGAGCGGATGGAGAAGGGCTTTGAGGACTGGCTTCTCGCCGAGATGCAGCGATTGGAGCAGTTGGAACAGCTGGCCAAGAAGTTCCATCTGCGGTGTAGCACCCATGAGACGTGGGCACGAGGGAAGGACGGCGCTTTGGCGAAGCAGGACTACAAGACCGCCGGCTTGTATGAGTTGAGAGCGCTGTCCAAGAAGCACGAGGCCTTCGAACTGGATTTGGGCGCGCATCAGTCGAGAGTGGAGTCCATTGTTAGCATTGCCGAGGAGCTCAAGTGGGTTTCAATGTTTTCCCTTACATCATGAGGCCGGTTCTGTTACTAACAGTTCTAGCTGCTCCTTCTTACGTTTATTTTGTTACAGTGTGTTTGAATAAGTTAAACATTATGATTCTTAAAGCTACAATTCCGTTTTAAACATCCTGTTCTAATCATTGTGATAATCGTTAAGTTTATTTTAAATTATACAGTTATTTACATTTATGAATATTTCTAAATTAAATACGTAAATATCGTAATTAACAAAAGTTTAACAACAGGATTTTCATTGGATTGGATGCTAATAGGCTAAATCAAACACCCAATGAATTCAAGCAAAGTAAAAGAATAGTTATTCCAATTGTGTTGTTTATAATTTCAGTAACTTGGGCTACCATGACCTTGACACAATAAACAATCGATGTTCTCCAATTGTCGGCCAATGGGATCAGTTGGGCTCCTTGAGTCAACAGCGCAAACATGGTATCCATGTAGGTGGATATTTTGTTATATAATGATAATTAATATTTATTTAAATTTAGAATGAACGTAGAAAAAATATAATTAGATCTCAAAATGTTCATTTATAATTTAATGTTTCTGTATTATCTTTATAATATTGGGATATTTTATTCTTTATTGAAATTTAATCATAGGATGTCTTTCTTTATTAAGTGTACCTTTTCAACTTTTAGAATTCTCTCCGAATTCTCGACCAAATCGACCAACTTCACGTGGAGTATGCAAGACGTGCTGCTGTGAGTGTTTTATCCATTTGTTAAAAAACAACGAAGATCTATTTATAAACAGTGTCTCCCAACTTGTAGCCATTCAAGAATTGGTTGGAGCAGGCAAATGAAGATCTTCAAGACATTCTGATCGTCCATTCAGTTCCAGATATTGAGGTAACACCAACAGGAAGAAGTTCAAGCCTACCATAATTTATTTATAAGTTATAAATAATTATTAAATAATTCGTCTAATAAAAGGAAGATTGGATTATTCTTGACTGAGAGTTAAATTATAAGTAAACATTTCAGTCTGAATGGTTTTATTTATAGCAAATGAAGTTGTAATAAAATTCGAAATTTTTAAACTTTGAAAAAATATTTTTCGTCTCACTTAAATTTGTTTTAGTCCAAAGAAACAGCATTTGACCAAAACATCTTTGTTGTTGAATCTTTTATCTTAAAAAAAGATTCAAGTGTCTTTTTAATTAAACATATTATATTTATTTCATAGAAATTGGTAACCGGTCATGAAATATTCAAACAAACACTCCCCAAAGCCAACGAAGAATATGATGAACTGGCCAACATAGCCGATCAAATAAACCGGCTGGCGCAGCAGAACAATCTGCAAATGGCCGCTGACAACCCCTACACAATGGTCTTACAGAGTGTGAGTGCAGATATTCACAGATTTATAATATTTTAGAGAACTTTTACTATTGATCACCCGCTTATAGAGAACTTTTACTATTGATCACCCGCTTATAGAGAACTTTTACTATTGATCACCCGCTTATAGAGAACTTTTACT
>JAUZNC010016670.1:76212-128712 GCA_034780395.1 Vannuccia rotundouncinata | reverse complement strand
TATTATTAGAACTTGAAGACAACAATAACTGAATACTAATTATAATATCCATTTAATTATTGAATTGGATATCAATATTTTCTTAATTACCAAATGAATTCAAATGACAAACTGCATAATTTTATTTAAAAATAACTTATAATGGAATTTATTTATGTAGTAGCTAGGTACTAAGGTTGAAATTTGAAAGTTCAGAACATGTACTAAATTTAGTGCTTGTTATATTTTTTTTAAATTATAAAATACCTGAGAAATTGATATAAGAAAAATTTATTATCATATGTGATCTCTCAAGTATGTAATATATAATAATATTTAGTGATATTAAAATATGGTAGTTACCTGTTTCTCCTATAGCACATACTAATAAAATACAAAATCACCACTATTTACAACAAATAGTTTTAAAAGTTTAATTGATGCATATTACCAAACACTAAAAGTGTAAATATTGTTTAAGTATATCATATTTAAACATAGTATAGTATGCTTTTATAATTTAAAGTATATGTTATTTTATGTGCAGAATACAGTTATTTTCTCTAATAACTGTTTTACAATTGAATACAAATTCAGGTCTAATCTACGTCTGTATATTTAACATATGGACAATTGACAGTTTACTTGATTTTGAGTGATTGTATCAAAATTAGTTATTAATATTTTTAAATTGAACTAGAAAAACAATTTTCTTAAAATTGAAAGATTTTTCAGCATTAACAGTCCATAAATCCTATAGAAATTACAAAAAGAAAACGAGGACCTATAAAAGACCTCTTTTACTAGATAAATTGGAAGTGTATACACCTCGTTTTCCAGTATGTGCATCTCTATATATATATATATGTGTGGGCTGCAATCTTAAACCTTTAATGCCAATTTCTCAGTTGATTTTGAATTTTATTTATTATATATAATTATATAAAATTATTTTATATATATCGTTTACCTCTATATGTTGTGCACACTTGGCAAATCTGTGCTATTTGCAAATGGTCCTCTTTTTTGCATTGTTTCCATCAAGACATTCTTACAAATTATCTAAATATTGATATTATAGTATAATTAGTAGTTAGAAATAGTATTAAAATTTATATAATAATATGTGATAATAATATACAACAATATATAGATTGTATACATTATATATAGGATAATATTGATAATTATTATCCAGAATGGCAAAAAGTGTGTTAGCTCATATCACAAAAGAAATGATATACCATTAATTGTGTTAGATCTTACAAAAATATTTTCTGATTTGTTGAATTTGAGCTAATTACATACAAGTATTAACATGATTTTAAAAAATGTGGATAGCATAAATTAGTTTTGTAAGAGCTAACACAATTTATGGTTGGTATATCATTTCTTTTATGGTATGAGCTAACACACTTTTTGCCATTTCAGCTAATAATAATATCACACCTTTTTGTTGAATATGAATATTAATACCATTGTTATTAATACTCATGCCTTTTTATGTAAACCTTGAATTTGAAGTATATTGATGGTCTAGTTTCTAATTAGTATGTTTGTAATGTTAAAATATACTTAAAAATGTTTTTTTGAAACAATTTTAGATCCTGAGATAAATAAATTTACACTTTTTAATTCATTTTATTATAATTCAGCCAATTTCTAATGTATATTGTAAAAAAAATTCAAAATCTGTTAAAGTTTAGGGGTAGTTACTGGGTCTGAAGAAGATTAGAAGAAGAAATACAAAATTCCACATCAACTTGAAATACTGATAAAGTTTTGATAGCACTATACCTCACATATAAAATGGTGTCAACACCTCTTTCAGTTTTTTATGATGACTATGTCAAAAATGTCTAATTTGTGCTTATCCTATAATACCTAAAATGCCTAAATTGCCCTCAAGTTCTTAAAAATTGAGCTAACAACCTAGGCTACTATCATAGGTTGAAATATTTTCCTGGAATTTTATTATGTTGCCTAATATATATTTTTCACAAATAAATTTCATTTCAGTATAACCACCTGATATTTTAATTGTCAACATTTTGTGAAAATTAAAAGTAATGCATTTTTTATTTATTTTTCTAAAGGCGCCATCATACCTCAATGATTTAGCCAGCATATACTAGTGTCTTATGTGTTACAACATTTCCTTGTTGTTTTAAACTCTCTTATAAGCATAATTTCATTAATAAGTTTTCATAGTTTTTTTTAATGTGTAACAGGCTTTTTTTTAATGTACAGATGCACTGGCTATAAAGGAGGATAGGATCTCTTTGGAAAAAATATTGATAAAGGGATCTTGGAATTTTATAACAATTAATCTATATGAACCCTGGTAATATAGTAATATATAATTGAGCGTAGTGTCAGAACCATAACATTTAAAACTTGAGCAGAGAATTTGTGAATGAAATTATTCAGGTGATATGGTTTTATACGCTATAATTTGATCTGTTTTTTATTAGTCAATCAAATATTTCAATTTAGCACATGTGTCTCTTTACTTATTCTTCTTGACCAGTCAAATTTCAATCACATATTGTACAGTATCTGTCCAACAGTTATAAGACTAAGATATTTGATGCTCACCCAGTGGTCTGTGTAAACGATTTCAAATGTTGCAATGACTGTTAGAAAAAGGTTAATGTATTCTTAGCTTTAAAATCCTTAAATGTTGAGTGTTATGTGCTGATTAATCTGTATGACTATATATTTTAGTCCTGTATTTTTTTGTAATACTGTAAACAATTCTGAAATTGGATATTGGAGAAAATAGATATTTCTTGAGTAAATAAAGACATTCTATAATAATTTACAAAATAAAATTGCTTGAGAAAAATTGAATTCATTAGGGTGGTAAGGTAATTCTGGATGTGGGATTTTTCATTTCTAAAATAAACTTATTTCCTGCTTTTAAATTGTAAAAACCATAAACTTACCTTTTTTTATGATATACACACTTATAAGGAAGACATTAATTTGAGATCATACTTTCTTTATAAATTCATTTCAAATTTTTTTACAAAAAGTTAAAAAATCCAATTTTTTCAAATTTATTTTTTGAATATTTTATATTTTTATAATTAATCGAACACTATAATATATTTATTGAAAAAGTGTAATTCAAACATATCGGTTCCTTTGATTATCAATTGTGTTATTTTTATATCACTTCTTTATAGTTTTACAATAAAATGAAGAGTTATAAAATATAGAAGCATATGAACCTTGTAGCATTATTTTGTAATTTAAGGCTATTATTTATATCATTATTAATTAATATTGATTATTTTACTTATGTTGTTTATAGTTTCAACTCTACAATGCTTGGCGAAACAAGTAATCAGTTAATTCAAGATTTAAAGAGAAGTCATGGTTCAAATTTACCTAATTTTGATGAAGATTGTGTCCGTAGGGTTTCTGAGGAAATGAAAGCCCTATATGAGGCCAATCAAGCCGATGTGGCAGAAACTGGAGCTTCTGGTGGAGCAGAAAGCCGACTTATTCAAGCTGTACTGATTCGACATTCGGCCCTAGAGAGAAACAAACGTTGTCTTTTGGCATATCATTTTAGTCGTCTAAATCAAATCAAAGAAATGCGGTGGCAATTTGGACCAATTCTCCCAAAAGGTTATTAATAATTCATTTTAATGTTTTTAAAGCTAAATTAAATTTAAGTTTTAACAAATAATTGTACACTTTGTGTCTAATCTTCAATTATTCTTGCAAACGAAATAAATTTAAGAACCTATCTTTTGTACTCCAAACAGAGATTAAGGAAAACATTACTGAAGCTGAAATTGGCTGGCTACAGTCATATACGCGGAATTTGGCCAGTTATATGTCTTCATGTGACCTAGATCTCACTAGCTCACAGTGTCCTCCTAAGGAAGTTCATGTGGAGGTGCGATGTCTGCAGGATTATGGTGAGTTGGAGACAGACGCCGGGCGAATTGTGCAACTCCGCAAGGACTCGCATCATAATCTCCTCCTTTCCGATTGTGAGGCTCTTATTCGTCAAGGCATATTAGAGCATATATCTGTCAACTAGCTAATTTTTTTAATTGTTGCGATAATTTGTTCAAGTTAATTGCATAATGTTGATGAATGATTTGTCAACACTTTGTAAATTTATTTAGAATTTGTTGGTTATTTTACAAAATATATATCAATGTTTAAAAAAGATAATCACGGGGAATATTTGATTTTCTCCTTTTTAAAACATTTTTAGAACTTCTACTGACTACAAATTATTATTATTTCTCACTATTTGTAAATGTTTGTAAATATCTATTCTGTACAGTTCGTGTAACTCTAATATTTTCTTTTTAACAGTTTTATCAAAATAAAGGCAATTGTGTTTTGACAAAATTATTGTTATTGTTAAATATAGTATATTAATATTTAAGGATATTAATTCTATTTTTAAGGAATGTAGACAAATAATTTAATTTATTCACAAAACTGAGTATGTTTTTTTACTTATGGGCCTTACACTTTATGAATAGGGTACAAGATAAGCATAAAATTATTTTTTGTAAAAGAGATCAAGTTTCATGAAAAAGCTTGGGTTATTCATATTTTTCGAATCTTCAATTAGCTTTATTTATATGAGTCAAGGTATATGCAGTACTTCAACATACCGTTTAATTACCTATAAGGAATGTTAAGAAATCAGTATAATATCATATTGCAAATTAAATTTGAAACCTTGCAGTAAAGTACCTATACACAAAATGAATGTTATCTTTTCTTATTTTAACATGTTTAAGATGGTAAACAAAATATTTTAAATACATGATTTCATATTGTATGATTAATATTTAGGTTCAAATTGTATATAGTCGTTTTAAATAGATAATAACACACCTATAATAAGTTGTCAAAATTTAAAATTAATTTAGGATATCTAATTATTTTGAATTCAATACTTAATTTAAAAAAAGTTATTAATAAATGTATGTAATACACAATGACTTATATAATATTATCTAAACTGGCAAACTGACCAATTTCAATAGTAATAAACGTCCACGGAGAAATATATCGATAAACAATGCCAAATTTATGGGCGGAGTTCAACATTAATGAAAGTTATAAATTAATCGAATAATATTTTTTGAAAACCCTCTTAAACGAAACTTGTACCGTATATAAATGAAATGCGCTCTGGTCGTTTTTCTCATCAGTTTGCCAGTCTAGATAAATATTTTATAAGTCAATGGTAATACATGTTAATTGTTTTTATTTATAAATACGAATAATTCATAATATTAGAAAGACATAAACATTATTATAAACAAGTACCTAAATTTTATTTATGTTCTAAAATATTATAGACTGGTCGATCACAATAATTCAACTTTAAATATCATACTATTTTAATATTATTGAAAGAATCAATCAATTAAAAAATTTAAATAAATATCTGGACTGTTTAAAAAAACGTTTAGTACCCAAACTATTTCATTCATTTATATAAATGTTTAATTACGTTAAAAATTTATAATTCATAGACTATATATATTTGATACGTCTAAAAGTATATATAATAAATATAAAGGTCAATTGCACAAATAACCATAGTGATTACTATTTGTATTTATAATAAAGTTTTAATTCATAAAAAGTATTACCGCTTGTTTCAAAAATTAACTTTGTAAATTTCGGATCCTTTTTGTTTCGCATTTTTTATATAGTATGACGCATTACTAGGTAATTATATATAATTTTATTCAAAATCTAAAAAATATATATTAAATGCTGTGGATTCAAGTTTTTTAAAAGGGTGGCACACTGTTCTTGAGTATTTTAATATCATATCACAATTTGTATCACATATCAACAGACAACATGTGCAATATATTACAAAATCTTTTTATTTATGTCGAGTAAACGAGTAAAACTCTAGGAACACATTCAGAAACACATTAGTACTATTATTTGAATAATAAGTTATCCTGTAAAATGTTAGAATTGAAAAAATATTTTTTTGGAATTGGCATCAGTTTTTATTTCCTTCAGGAATTTCTTTTTTAAGGCAATTACAGGGATAGTCTAATGTCTCAAAATATGTCATTTAGGAGTTGGTAGAAAAATGTGTCAAAATCAGATTTTTACACAAAATAAGTTTAAAAACTATGTTCTTTAGTCTAAATTTTACAAAATATGTAATAAAAACCTAAATTTATCACATTTTTTATAGGTCCTCTTGTCTATTTAAATTATAAATTTTTATTCTAACATTTTATGTGCATTCTGTGAAATGCTAAATTAATTAAATGTTCTTTTGCTATAAGGCTAATGCTCTCTAATTCAATTAATTTGATAATATCATGATTTTAATGAAACAACATATTTAATAAAAGCAATACTTACATATTCTTATATAAAAAAATCTATCTGTTCTTTTTGTTACAAAATGATGGACTATCTCTGGTTAGATTATTTGCTTAAGATTAGGGGGTTGTTTCTCGAAGCTCATGCAAATTGCAGCACACAAGTTGCAAACTTACCACTATCATACCATCATGATAAAAAGTGTTTCTTGACACTCTGTAAAGCACTCGTAAACTGTAGCTTTTCCTATTGGTTGACAAATAACTCATTGATTTACTCCAAAATATTAGTCTATATTATGGAAGCTTCCATGCCCACAAATATTCATAAATAATGAGCGACTTTGTTACTTTGATTGTTTATATTTTGGCTTGTAGGTATAAATGTGCTTTAAAATTATTAGAATAGAACATATTATTATATACCTATATAGTATATGCTTTGATTGTTTTTAATTAATAAAATGATTTTGTAGCATGTCTATATAGATAGCCTTGATTTTTATGTTGATCTTAGAGTATTAGGCTATTTTAAAATAGATATAAACCACTTTTGGATGTATTAATATAAAATATATTAATGAGAAGGATTCTCAATAAATAATACTATTTTATTCATTGAGATTATCGATAAAAATGAAAACCTTAATAAATAAAATCACGAAACAACTGAATGAATCTATCTAATGAATGAATCTTACAACGACAAAAAAAGTTTATCTCAAGCTTTTTTAGAAATTACTAAGGCTATATTTTATAATTAAATTTAACAGATTTTTAAAACTCTATTTATTATGTTATAGTTCAAAAAGAAAAGAAAACATTATAAACATATTGTGTTACACTTATTGTTAAGTAGACAGGAGAATTAACACAAAATTAAAATATAAAAAGCACTTACAACTGCTTTGACCCACTCTTAAATAGTTACCAACTTTATAGTATATTTAGAACACCAGATGACATATCTGCAACCTGCAATAGTTTTGAGAAACACTAAAAAAGTAGCTAAAAGTAGCAATTTACCAGCATGTTGCTATTTTTAGTCCACACATAAGTTTGCGTGAGTTTCGAGAAATCACCCTCTGGTAAGTTTACGACTTATGCCTATGAGAGTTTTGAGAAACTACCCCTTTAAGAGCCACTTTAATTAAAATTTAAAGCATCCATGAGGATCATATTATGCTGACTAGGACTAACCAGGCTTTTTTTGTGGTAGGAATGTTCTGGAATTATAATTATATGATAATGATTCATAGTTTTAAAATAAATAAATTTTTGAGTACTATTTTATATGCTATGCTTACTGCTTAGCCACAACCAACCATATTGAATGTTGAAACAATTAAGGAGTAAACAATCTGTGAAATGTGATTCTCATAATGCTTGCAAGAACAAAAGAAAGCAACCAGAAAGAAGGCATTGAATGACTTAGTTTATAAGATTGTGCTGAAATACTAAAAATAAGACTATTTCTTGTACATCACATATGTACCTAATGGTTTTATTATTCTGATCTCAACTTCATACAATATATTTTCTACTGTAAAATCTATTTTTACCATTTATTTTTATGAAACAGGAGGTAAGCTAAGTATATTCATCAATCATTATGCACATATTTTAATCCAATGTTGAAAAATCATAGTATAGTTTTAATATTATAGTAATGCACCCTTCCCAAGCAACTAATATTTTGTTTTATTCAAACCTCACCATTGTATGTAATACATCAATATATATACTTTAAAATTATTCATGTTTAAATACTATCATTTACAGTTCCTTGAATCTTATCATATGTTAATGATCATTATTTATTTCAATAATTGTATATAAGAGTTTCCAGTACATGGAATGATAAAACAACCATGTATTATACATGTATTTTTTATTACACTGGAACAATGTTTTTTTTAATTTCTCAATGGTTACCTGACTTTTCAATTGCAGGTAGGCCCTAAAACAAACTTCCATATTTTTTATGATCACCCATGATCAATAGGAGTTGAAAAGTCAAATTTTTTATCATGATCAGATGTTGCTGTTTTAAAGTTCACATTTATACAATTACATAGTCACATTAAATATTTAGCTTTTTATATATCAACGTCCAAAATCCAAAATACCATATTGAACATTTTCAAAAGGCTGGCAAATGAAGTGTAAAATTATGGGACATAATATGAATGCTGTTATGACATTTTGTTATAACTCATCAACAAAAAAAGATAGAGATACACCATTAAGAGAGAATGTGCTCCTACCAAAGTATAAATCATCCCTATTTTTTTCAAACTCATTTTTCAAAAAAATCGAAATACAATAGTTTTATTTTTGGACATCAATTTGTTATTCCTTGTAATAAGATAATAATTAATATTTTAACTGTCACAAAATGAATTTAACATTAATTCACCAATACAAATTATTAAATATTTTTCATTTGACACAAAACACAAAAAATCTTTCAATATTTTTAAAGGATTAATACTGTCTCTAATAGACAAAAATATTATGTACATACAATGGATTATATTAAAGGAAACATAAGCATTGAAATAACTTCAATTTACAAAAAAATAAAATATTCTTTTATTATATTTTAATTGAAATAATGCATTTATCAATGGGCATGGTGATTCAATTAAGATATTTGAAAATATCAGCAAAGTCAAAATTTCTATTCTCTGATCTCCTTACTAGAGTATTCCAATTTAGATATTTGAGTATTGTAAATATTTTATACTTATCATCGGTTTTATTGATTATTTAACATTGAAAGTTGCATACCACTAAACATTTATTTACATAATAATAGCCATACATGATTTGTTTCAGTATGTTCTGATTCAATTTCTAAACAATGTCTTCTTATATTCATATTACAGTCTCAGATTGGCATCATCATGTTTGGGAAAATGTTTGATGATCCCCAACCAGGGCATGCAGGCGGCAATGCTAATCGTGTCATTGGAAATAGAATTATTTCTTCTATTACAACTGAGTTGGCCGATCCTCCACCAAAAAATAATTTGGTTGGTTTACTAAATCAAGGAAATACGTGCTACCTCAATTCTTTGCTGCAAGCACTTCTCTTCACACCCGAATTCACAGGTCGCCTCTTTGCTCTATCAAAAAAGAAGGACTCAAAACAAAAATTTTCAGTAAGTTTTATGCTAGCGTTTATTTACATTTGATCTAGTGTCCGCTGGAGCCTGTTTTCTATGTGTTTGGTTGTTTTTGTAGTCAGGTTATGATACAGGCCTCCCACAAAGCCTAAAAAATAAAATTACACTATTAGAAGAAAAAAAAATTATAAAAGTTATTATAGGAGTCCAGGATGATATTAATTACCTTAACATTTGAGACCATATTTTGATATATAATTTTTTTTATTTGCTTGTAAATTGACATACACAGGCGAATTTGCTATAGTTATTAACTTAAATATGGGTTCTAAATGTGTGATTTATTTTAACCTAGCTGGGTATTTTATAAAAGACACCTATACTAGTTATATAACTTTTGAGAAGCGTGTCAGTCCTGTAATTATTAACCTTGCGTATTTGTTATAAATAGAGTATAACAAAATCTTACACACTCCTTGCCCAAAGTTAATTTGCTTTATTCAAATCAGTTATGAAGACTAAGCATTGTTATTCTCAATCCACCCCCTTCAACAGCTTATCATCCAAGAGTTACTTGGCTTGTTTGCTAGTCTTCTTTACTGTCCAGTTGAGGCGGTTTCTACATCTGGTCTGACTGGTAGTTTTGGCTGGAATGATGAAACCGTAAGTTAATATTCTGCTCATTACAAAGTGTTGCATTCAATTTGGCTCCTATAATATTAAGCAGGGTTCATACGTAGTCTTGGTAAAGTCTTGAATACTTAAGATTTCGATGAGTATGAACCCTGTTATGGATTAAAGTATGTTAATGGGAAATGTTGACATCTCAAGTTTGTTTTGTTATGAGGCCAGATTTTTTGTTTGGTTGTATTCTTGCCTGGAATACTGTGGTGAAGTTCTGCTTTTGAAAATCTATATGCGATGTTGTTTTTCTAGGTCTCAGACCAACACGATGTACAGGAATTAAACCGTGTCCTGTTCGATGTTCTCAAACAAGAACTTTCAGCAACCCCAGAGCGCTGTCTTATTAATGATTTGTATCAAGGAAGATACCTCAACACGGTAGCGTAGTATTGTCTTTCAATTTGCTCTCTGTTGTGTCTATTAATTGTGCCGTTACTATTATTATTTACTAGTGTTTCGTATCTTTAATAATCACTGAAGTAAATATTCCACGTTACAGATTACTTGCGACGTTTGTCAGAACACGAGTTCAAGAGAGGTAGGCACCCCTTCTGTTTTCCACTGACCTACTTTCATTTTCAACAATAACCACTAAACTAGAGTATCTCATCTCTCTCCTTCAGGAAGACTTCCTCGACATGAATCTCTCGGTGGCAGGCTTCACCGGGGTGGAGAAATCGCTAGCCAGTCTGGTGGAGATGGAACGACTGGCCGGCGACAACAAGTACTTCTGTGACATTTGCGATGCCAAAACTAACGCCATTAAAGTGGGTTGTTCTCCTATTCTATTTTCTATTTTGTTTGCAGGTTAATAAACTGTTATTCACATGTTTATCAGCGGTTTTTCTGTACAGGATTTAAATTGTTAATAATTAGATCGATATGTATAAAGCAAACTTGCCATTGATTCCCAAGAACTCCGTTGGTTTCAGATGTCCAGGATAAAGGTCCTTCCTCCCATTCTAACGCTGTCCCTGTTGAGGTTCAAGTACGACCAGAAGTCTGATCGGCGAGTGAAGATGACCAACAAGTTTACATACCCCCTGCAGCTCGATATGTCCCCTTATCTGGCCGCTGGTGTCCCAGCTAACAAGGTCAGTGGTGCAGCTTTATTGTGAAACAGGGGGGGGGGGGGGTATTTGCAATTTGATCGATTTAAGCCACCGTTATATATTTTGAATCAACTTAGTTTCAATTGTATTCATATCTTGTCTAACTGGTCCGCTTGTATCGTTTAGTTTTGATGTCAGTTTGAATTTCATGTTTTCATCCTGGTTACTCTGGATAGCTGACATAAGAAAAACAATACAATTCTTCACCTGAATCAACTCCGCTCAAATGGTACCATATCTATTTATAGCTGTGGCGCAATTTTTTATGTTGCTCTCTATATTTTTGCTATTTAAGGGTGTTCCTGAAGACACTAGTGTGATTATCGTTTGTAAGAATAATTGTGGCTTAAATAGTGAACAAATGTTGCCGATTCACTGTTAAAATAATAATTTATTCAGTGAACAAGACGATATTATTGGGTGGATGTGGAGACTGTTTTATTTAATAGAATACAAAATATCATTATGCTGAGCTTATAGGAAGGCTGTCTTATTAGAAACAATAGATAAATGTTTCAAATATATATAAATTAAAATGACATTTGTTGACAATTTCTGAAACACTTTTTATATTTTAAACTATTTTTAAACTTTATGGATTACTCTGTTGTCTATTATTTGCTCTCTTTTTCTTAAAAAAAATGTTGAAATTTGACAGTCTCTAATAGACATACATTATTCATCGCTATTAATCAAATTAAATTCAAGTTATTGTCCTGTTCTTCACTAGAAATTATTTTCATTTATATCGATTTATTCAACTCATCATGTTGTGCAGGATTGTCAGTATCTTCTCTTCTGTGTGATAATACACAGTGGCAGTGCACATTCGGGGCATTATTATGCCTACATTAATGACCTCTATGGAAAAGGGATCTGGAATCCTGAAACGGTAAATTAGCTTAAATCATTGAAAAATATGTTCTACCTAAATGTTGAACTTTTGTCTGTACCTCGTTCGCACAGAACTCTCAGGTTCCAATCAACACCAGAATGGATTCGGAGTCAATGACCTCGAAAGACGACACTGACGCTGGAGGTGTTCACCAGGACATCATAAGCGCCATCAGCCAGTGTCTCTCCAAAGAGGAGGGCAAGACCTGTTCTGTGAACTCCCTTAAATTTGTGAGAGGCCCAGCCTTGTTATTGGTTAATATTATAGACAGGATCAACTTATTAAGGTCGCATTAGAATGACAGGAATTATCATACCCCATGATTAAATGTATTCTTGATTCCAATGACTTAATTGTCTTTTGGTTCCGCCTAAGTACAATGCCTTGATCTTAGTATTATTCTAAGCAATAATGTTTTTGATTAAAAATCAGGATTTTATAATACCGTCGGCAACAAGTTTCAATTAATTTTAAAAACATTATAACGCTAAATTATTGAATTAACAATCGCTTCAGATAATTTAAGAGATTAATTTATTAGACATAGAAAATGTTAAAAATCGTTAATTAAAAGTTGCTAAGAGTTTTAGCGTTTTTTGATTTGAATTTAAATTTTAATACATAACTTAATTATTTGCAATTATTGATTATTTATGTCCTTGATTCATTTTCAGTCTCTCAAGAAAAACGCGTCGAATTCCATTAATCAATTGAAAAAACTAAACTTGGATATTGAACAAGTAAGTTCGCAATATATTTCTACGTTTTATTTATTTATAAAACGCTACCAAAATAACCAATTAGTATTTTGCATGATGAAGTTAAGTGCGTAGTGACCTTTCAGTGCTTCAAGCAGCTTCTACTTTGAAAGTTATGACGTTGTATCCTTTCTCTCTGGCAGTTTGTAGAACAGTTCCCGCGCCATTTTGAGACGATAAAGTCACTTGGAAAGCCGTACATGATAAAGCTTCGCGCAATGGAAGCTGGGCCGGACCTCAAGATTGCCTGTCAGAACTGGAAACCACAGGCTGTGCAAGACAAGAGCGACACCTCTACGTAAGGAATACTCTCTAATAATTATCATTGTGTTTTTGTTGGTGAAATGGTAGATAATTAGCCCTTTCCTATGAAATTAAGAATCATAATGCAGGGTGATTCAAAATTACCTGGGCAATTTTCTGAAAGTTCTATTGAAGTATTATTTTCGAAAGCATTTAATATTAGCGTAGTCATTCGGTAAAAACAATATGGACAAATTGCTAACAAAGTTTAGTCGATTAATTATGGTGGATAAAAGTCCCAATAAATCTCATGGTCCAACTTTTATTATAGGAAGCTATTTTTGTGTACAAGATAGGATAAGAATATAAAAATGTATGGTTTTGGAACCATATTTTGTAAATGTACTCTTAAAAGCTAATAAAGTTTTTATTAATATTTTCTCATATATAAACATTTTTTAATATCATTTTATTCATCTGAATATTTTCTACATATTGCGAGCCAAAATTATATGAATATCTAAGGTTAACATTACCCAATACTCATATAATTAGTGCTTATCATAATATGATATTCTAAATTTTTTGGTACATGTGATAATTTGTCCATTTTTCTGGCCGGATGGATCTGTTACAACAGAAAAATATTTGAATCTCCTGAAATACGAAATACATTGACATGAAAACAAGTTATTGGCTGGCAAAAGGACTGTCCAGATGTTCTGTGGGAGATTATCTGAATGGAAGCTTTCCTCAGCGTTGGATTGGTCAGCGTGGGACCAATCATAAGGGCCCTGTTTCATTAAGCTACAATTCTATAATTGTAGTATTGTACAAGGGCAGACCTGTTGTTACAATTTTATAATTATTCTGTTTCACAACATTTTCAAATGAGTGTAACATTTCGTTTCTATGAGTCATAATATTAAACTTTCCATGATTTTGGTTGGCGGAATAATAAGTTTTACAATGAATTGCAGTAAATCAAAGGTGTTTCTGTTTCATAGAATAATTGTAACTACATCTTTAAATCGATCGATATTACAATTATTGTAACTAGTGTGTTTCATAAAAATATAGATGTATGTCAAGCTTTCGGAATTCCAATATTCCTGTATAAAGTGTTGCAATTGTAACAGAATAGACTACATTGATAGATTTTCTTGTAAAATAGTTTACAATTATACATTTGTAATCCGTTTTTATGATAATTAATGTACTCAATGCTTAATACTCAATAAATTTCACTACTCCATACTTAATGCAATGTGATATTCAAATATGCAGTGTGTTCAAAAATTAGCACGTCATTTTCGTGAAAACCCGATTTTGAGAAATTGCGCAATTACATACATATTTCTTATAAATTAAATTATGCTAATACTTTTCTGCCTCCCTGTATATGTTTTCTTGAAGTTTTAAATTGCCATTTTCCAGCTAACCAAAATCATTGAAAGTTTAATATTATGACTCATAGAAAAGAAATGTTACAATTATTTGAAAATGTTGTGAAACTGAATAATTGCAAACTTGTAACTATAAGTCTGTACTTGTACAATACAACAATTATATAAGTGCAGCTTTATGAAATAGGCAATCTAAATCAGTAGCTTTAAGAGGCTTTAAAGTAGATTTAAAGATGTAGTTACAATTATTCTATGAAACAGAATCATTGTAAAATCGTTTTTTAAAATGTAAGGCGTGATTTTGAATCGCCCTGTATTTTGATTGTATTGTTATAAAACGGTTGTTAAAACTATTGTTATAGGAACGGCTGTGTATAGCTTTGATGTTGTAGATTTCATAGAATGAGAAGGATTTTTAGAAATTATTTTTTTCACTAACAATTTTTATATTTTCTAAAATCCAGGAAAATAGCGTGGTGTCAATAATTGTAATGTTTTTGGGGATCCTATATTAATTATCATGATTATTTTCTAGATTAACTAATTAACATCCTTGAATTCATTTATAGAAATGTTTAGTCACCTTTTTCATACTGTTAATATTTACTACAATAGAGTTTATTTATACATTTAATTACTTTATCATTTTTGAATAATACTCATCCCTTCTACAGTTCCATCAGCTCGTCCAGGTTTCCAGAAGTCCCCTCTCATGATCCGTCTGATTCTAAGAGTAACAAGTCCCCGCCTAACAAGTCCCCTCATCTCATCACGGATCCGGTGTCAGAGGGCCAGGAGCACTGGTTCGAGTTCAATGATTCTCGGGTCGTACCGATCTTGTCTTCGCAGCTGCAGAGTCTTTTCCAGGGGCAGCAGTCTGCTTATATGCTGCTCTATCGAAAGACCTCTCTCAAGACCAGTATGTTCTAGTTATCCAGATATTCCAGATTATGTCTTTGCGGATTGCTGACTCAGAAAAGGCGTTCGTTGTTTGTTGTTGTTATCATTTTGAGGAATGAGGCTGCGCTGGGAGGTTTAATAACATTAATTAAAGCTGTTTTTGTTGTTGCACTAATTATAATTTGCTTTATCTTATGTTTAATCATGGCTAGAATTTTAATAACCTTGTTTAACATTGTTATTTGAATATACAGCTGCTCCGGTTCCCGAATTGCCAAAATGGCTCCAAGAAGAAGTTAAAAAGAAGAATGCGAAACGTGAACAAGAAAGGTGAAACAATTATCCTTCCTTAATATTAGTAAATAACAATCTATTTGGTATCAGAGCGATACTTTTGTTGCTTTGGTTCTTTTTCTCAGAAACAATCAAATGATTATGCGATCACAGTTTGCCCACCAGCAAAGTTGAATCCTGTCGTAATTATTTGAAACAGAAGGGATATTTTGTAATCTTAGGCTAAATTGAATTGCAATAAATGAGCTATTTGGGAAATCATTAGTTAATGGATTATCTTCCTACAGGAAGAAAATTTATCAGGAGTTTTATACTCAATTAGAATTCGTGATATTTAGAACAGTTTTGAGTTACGTGAATATAAATCTCGTCCAATAATTCAAATGTGAAAAATTATGATTTAAAAACTATTTACCAATCTGCTTTCGCTACTCTGATTTTCTGATATTTGATACAGCATTATTTCATTAATTTTGCAAATTTGTAATGTTTAAGGGCGTCAGAAACGTTTAGTCAATTTATTTGAATAATTGTTTTATTAATTAAATTTCAATGGTTTCAAATAAACAGAGTAGACATATTTTGCGTAAGGATAGTAAAAACTCAGTGTCATATTATTCAAAACTTTTAACTTATTTACAGAGAAGAGAATGATCTTAAAATAAACGGTATCGAATTTCGGATCGTAACCTCCGAAATGGTTTCGGTGTCTAATCGTATGATACAACTAACAGCTGATGCTGAAAAGAAAGCACCAAGCAAAACACTGCACGCCAAAGAGCCACTCTCCGCTCTGTCCGATGCTTTGGTTAGTATTCAAGAGTAGTGTGTTTTAGATAAATTTTGTTTTGATACAATTTTTGTTGTTTATATAATATTTTCATTTATATTCATTGAATTAAAACAAATTGAATTTTTATATATCATTTTCGTAAAATTCGTTAAAATAGTAATTTATTTTATTGTATTATAATAAATATGTTTTAATATACTACTTACTAGTAGTTTAATAGATTTTTACATAAAATCATTACGAATGTTGTAAATATTGCTATTTTATGATATTATTTGAATTGAATAATAAAAATCGCAGAATCATTCCTGTTTTTCTTTCACACCTAATTACTAATTTCAGACGAGTTCACTTCGTGGATTCGCTCCCAATAAAAGCTGTGTATCGGTTATCACCAAGTATTCACGTGATGGTTGGCTACCCCAAAAGAAGTTGGATTTGGTGGCCGAGAAAACGACCCCTCTGTTCTCCCTTTCGCTGCATGCTAAGACAACTCTCTTTATATCGAGCGCGAAAGAGGTGAGACCTGGCATCACATTCCTTTGAAACATTGCTCACACAGTTTCCGAATTATTCACCCTAACTCACTCCCCCCCCCCGTTGCAGGCAATTGAAAACTCTCTGATGTCGACAACAGTAAGGCTGTATCTGTACTTCGACTCTAGCTACCGTCAGTTTGAAGAAGACACCTTCCCAGTCAGTGAATTTATGCAGCCGGCCTTGTCAACCCTCTTGCATCGGCACTACAAGACCCACAAAGGTCGCGGGGTGCCCCCTCTGCCTCCAGTTCAAGATAGGATCGCCTACTCCATCCTCGATATGGACAAACCGCTGGGTGAGTCATTCTGGACCGACTAAAGTCCTACATTCATAAATAACCCAATTTTAATGATAAATAGACCGTTTTATACAGATAGCGATGAACGTATTATCGGTGGAGTTAGTGAAACTATGTTGGAATCCAAAATATGCGTCAATGATCTCGGAGCTGAAGTGCATATATTGCTGATTGATCGGTAAGTTTACTTATACCTAATAAACGTCTTGCTTGAAAAGGATTTTGTTGAGGAAACAATTGGTTGAGAATATAAATGTTCAAACATTTTGTTATTGTTCAACTATTTCGACATTTTTTATTTTCAGCGGAGACCTTCATCCAGAAGTTACAAGTTATCATCAGTCGTCCTCTCGTGCAGAACCAATGGAAAGTTTTGTCACAATTAAAGTTACAATCGATTGCGAAGTGATCCCCAACTGCCCGGTAATAAGACCTAATGCTGGTATATATCATTTCAGAAAATGTAATGCTGTAATTTTATTTCTGCGTAGGTAGAAAAGTTGTAGAAAGACAAAAGTGCAACTTTTTTTATAACACAGCAGCATTTGATATTTGAAAATGGACAACTTTTAAAAGTCAATAAATTGACTTTTTATATAACAATAGTCTAGAATTTGAATGCTGGTTATTCACCTATGGTTAATCCCTTGTTGATTGTATTTGAAATGGTTCTGTTATCATCTAGTATTTCTTTTACTGTCTATTTCTCTCCACTTGACATTTAGCCCAAAATTGACATTCAAATAGATCACAAAGATGTGAGTGAGCAGTTTCAGTTCCTTTTATTTAAAATCTATTTCCCTACGATTGATTATTTTAATTGTAAGCAGCAAAATTACAAGATGAAAACATCTTTTCGATTTTCCTACATAATTTTAATTTATGTTAATTTAATTTCAAGAAGTATAGTTTGATATTAATTACCTCTTTGTGATGATATTGAAATGATGAACCATTTGATTTCAGCTTTTTTACGAAGTACACATTTCATTGTTGAAAAAGTTAAAAGCAGACATTGTTGAATTTTTTCCTCAAACCCAAATGAAAATTTTGCCTCCCGATCACGATAACACATCTTCATCGATCGATAATAGTGTTCTGTGCCTAAGTAAGTTCCATTGATTACACGCATTGGGTTGTATTTGGGAACTGTGTGTACTTCATGTTATTGTTTCATCTTAGTGGACGAGAATCTGACATCTAAGAACTTCGGAATCAACTCCAGGTCTAAGATCTTTCTTTGTGATGGCCCGCCGCTAATTCACAATTTGGTGACTATCGCTTTTATTCTTTGAAACACGCTAAAAGTTTTCTTGTTATGATATTGTTGTCTTGTGACTTCAGCTGCTGCTCCAAGTTGTCCACCCCAAACAGAAAAACACCATTAAATTGCTCACCTTCAAAGTCTCCTCCACGGTGAAGGATACTGTTCGGGAAATTGCGTCGGTATACAATATTTCAGGTACTGTGACGACAGTAGTTTTAGATAAGATTAGAAAGTATGTGTTCCTCAACATAAGTTGAACCATTCTATATAATATAAAGTTTCAAATAAATTAACAATTTGGCTCATTCTCTCATATGCGCACTTGTTCCTCAACAGATGTCCGAAATACGTCGCTGTATCAGTTGCAGTCGGCTAATTCTTCGGACCTTGGCGACCCTTTAGACATGGATACTCAACTGAAGGACACCAAACTCACTCATATGACCTGTGTTGTCGCTAAGACAGCTGCGGATGATCCTAACGTGAGCTCCCTTCACCACCGACCCCCATCCCTCTTAACCCTCTCTTCTTGTCCCTTCAACTCCAGGCGATGGCCAAGTTTGACCTCTACCTTCACATCAACAAGGCTGCTATCCCACCAAAATCCATGGCTTCCAATATGCACAGCTCTGCCTCTATGCAGCTCGACTGGTTGATAGATTTCTACATGGACCTCGCTGCCTACACCGACAAGGCTCTCAGTATGGCCCAACCTGTTTGGCCTCAGCAACACAAGTTTTTGCTGGACAGCAAAGGGATTTCATCGCCCTCATCCGCGGTCTCTCTTCCCTCAGTTGCGCAAAGTGAGTTCTCATGACTAATCTGTTGCAGATGAACGGGTTTCTGTGATCATAGATTGTTTTCTCTTTTTTTTATCTCTATTAATTATACCTTTTGTCAATTTATATTTTTCAGAAATCTATAGCATTTGGAGAACCTTTGTATTGTACAAAGGAATTATTAATTCTAGCTACGGTATTCTGTTGCAGACAATAATTTGTTAGTTTGTTAGTTTGTTGGAGCATTATTGATTTACATTTCTCTGATCGAAGCGCCTAAACATTATATTTATAAAAGTATTTAGAATGAACCGACTTTTATTCGAAGATAACAATTATTTGCAAAGTACATTAAAGAGTGAAATAAAATAACTTTTATTAATCGTTAAAACTGCAGACAACATTTTTAAATAATATAATTTAATGAAATGAAAAGGTGCTTAGCTACAAACCTTTCGACAATTCATTTATCAACAAAAATTAAATTAAAAGTCATCAAAACTGCAATTTTTTAAATTTACCATTTTTTAGACAAACCCAATTCTAACAGATTTATTTTTCGAATTACGGTCCACATAGTATGACGATAATCAGGGAAATTTGTGTAGGAACCATGCATAGTATTTCTCCATGCATGTTCTCCTCCATATTGCTGAAGGAAAACGAATGTAAAACAAATCCTTTCAAGCCATTTTTAATTTGAATATTTATAACTTTGTTTGAACAAATCTTCTTTATTGATTTTGACCGTATTTTCAAACTATTTCCACGATTATTATCCCAGTTGTTACTTTGCCTTCAATCATTCCGGCAGAGTCAACAAGTTCCAAAGACCCCGACACCACTGATTCAGAGAACGCATGGTGTCCAGTGGGGGAATACCTCGGCCAGGTGATCCTGCCAATGAGCAGTAACATTGGAGAACTGCGGAAAAACCAGGTTTATAATTTAGTGAAAGCGCATGTCCCCAAGCTCAACGCAGACCAAATCCTTCTCACGGCTTTTGATCGAACTGTACGCGTGCTCAGAACTGACAGTCAAACCGTCCGGTGAGTTGTTGTGTTCATAATTTTTTTTTCTTTTGGCAATATTCGTAGCTATTAATAAAGCTTATTTCAATGAAATGTTTGTTATCGCTTGTTATTGATTTTATGGATATTTCCAAAATTGTTTTGATCTGTGTTATTATCCCTCTGTTTACGTTTGACAACAACGATCAGCGGGGGTATAGCTCAGTGGTAGAGCATTCGACTGCAGATCGAGAGGTCCCTGGTTCAAATCCGGGTGCCCCCTCCAAATCTTTTGTTTGTTCGGAGTGATTTAATCCTTCTTGATCTCTTTGTGCTTTACAGACACTCTCCTTTGGTGAAATCCAAGGTGCTACAAGTTGAATTATTTAATGAAGCTATCCCACCATTGTGAGTTCTTTTATTTGTAATTTTTATTTAATATAATCAGAGATGCATACTCTCACTCCTCTAACCTTCAGATCGGACAATATCGGTGTCTACCTCACCGTTCGTACTCCCCATCTGAGAACGATCCCTGCAGGCAGTAATCTGGACCTGGATTCTCTGCCCAGTGAAGTGAAGGAGGGTTCCTCCCACCTGCCCCCGATCCCCATGGTGTGGGATACAGCCCGTGTCTGGGAGGAAGATAAGAGGTACATGACCGGGGTTACACGCATTTCAAACGTGTTATTTGGTGTTAATTCTCTTTTCGGATATTTACCTGCGAAAATAAAATACTATTTTAAAAATTCAAATATTAATTTGGATTCTCAAAAAATTGTTTTGTTTATAATTTCAAAGCTTTGCTTTTTTATTGTGTTCATTGTGATTAGTTGTTATCATATTTAAACAATTATTGTAACCTTCTTCAACCTACCCAGACATATCAAGAACCAGCAAACACGTCAGATCGCAAGTCCGCGCGCCCTCTATCGATGTGTGGGTTTCGTTCTTTCTCTACCCATCGAGTGTATTAGACTAGCAATTCATTCTAATAACCACGGTTGGATTCCAATACCATCCCCATTTGTGAGTATTTACGCTTTCAGCACCGTTTCTATCGAGTTTAAGTGACATTACGAAATAATTGTTTACACGTACTAACAGAAATTTCAATAAAATGTAACTATTTTGTCATTTTTGAAATTGTGAGTTTTCTGATTGATTTGATTTTAGATATTTTGTAAACTCATATTAATAAATATTAGCATAATGTTGACGTTTTTGTGTGATACTACTTAATTAGTAGTATATGTTGTAGCTAATGTATTTTTAATGCTTAATATACATATTATACTAAATAATGATAATATAGAAATACAATTTTGTGTCTTCCAGCATATTAATAAGGTACCTTGATCATATATTGAATTATTATTTTGCAAATTTCGTTCTAGTCAAAAGATCGTCAACCAAGTGACATGGACCCCATTAATTTGAAACATGTCCCCTATCAAATCAAAGATCTTGACGTCATCTGTGTTAAAGTAAGTCAACTTTTGTTCATCTCCATAATACACTATTTATTTTAATCTCTCTATAGTTTCAATGTTCAACATCAAGTGTTATTATTATTCTTTAGGTGATACCGCTTGATACAGACGACACTAAGTTTGAGAGCAGCTTTGAACTTATGAGAATTAGTGAAAACAATTCGAGGTAAACCTTTGAGACAACTTTCTCATACGAATTTAATGACTTTGAATTTGAAAGCGATACCTCTAGTACTTAACTTTTTATTGTCTATTCCTTACACCCGTGAATAGTCGAATAGTAGGCTTGAACCGGCCCGCTACAGCCAACAACACCCCTAATAACAAGAAGAAAACGGCTCCAGCCGGTAAGCAACCCCGCGCCAAAGAGGTAGGACTCAAGATACATATAGGAGGCCCCCCGGTTGTAGAACCAGCTCCTGACCAGAACACCAACAATGAGGACGCCTCAAAGACGAACGAAAACTCCTCGATATGTACTGTGTCCTGAACGGGGAGAGTTGAGTGACGTATTGCCTGAGATCTTTCCTTCTGCGAGGAGCTTCCAGCTTCTCTGTATGGAGAAAACAGTCTTCACCTATGAACACCAGATTGTGTAAGGTGTTGAGTGTTTTTCGTTAAAGACCTATTCCATAATCTTCTGTAATTATTCCAAAATGAAACACGTTCTATTCCCATGTTTTGATTCAACGATCAAGTGTACACAAATTTCTTTCCTGTTTTGATTATAAAGTTTTTTATGTAGTGAGTATAATTTTTTAAATCTATTTTTCAGTATTTCGTTAAATCTTTGAAAACGTTAGCTGTATCATTGCAGTTCTAGCAAGACTCACCATGACTATACTTTATAAATACTAATATCTTAAATGTAGAATATTATCCTTATAGTCTGGTTAGGGCCATTAAAACATTTTCCTTGCTGGTTATAGTTAACTAGTACCTCTGTGCCTTGATTCTTATATACCTAACTGAATTAAAGACAACGTTAAGAATCCAAAACCTTTGTAGAAAATGGTCACTTTTTATATTGTACACATGAAAATATTCACTTTTATCTATATATATTTCCAGAGAACATTGTAACAAGCGTTAATACTTCCTTTGGTTATGGTTTTATATACAAAATATTTTACTGTTCTATTTGAATTCTTTTTACTTTTGTCTCAATAAAGGGTATGAAATTTATCTGCCATCAGTTTGCAATTATATACTTTTGTTTAAAATATCTGAAACATCTCTAATAATGAAATGCCGAGTGACCTCGTGGTATGCCCAAAATATGTAAGCTCGCCAGAATTTTAATCCTGTTCAAATTTATTTTTGTATAACTTTTTCTTTTTTAATATATAATTGCATGAAAATAACTCCTTGCTTTTTAGGATTAGATATAAACGTTTTAGATATTATTTTTTGTTATAAATAGTTATAAAAGCATATTATGAAAAAATATAAACAGTATACATTAAATATGAAAAACTTAATAAAAATGGATCAATATTTTCATGCATATCAAATATAGTGCTATGAATAAATATATTAACTCTTGAAATCATAAATTAAAAACTAATTAAATTATAGTACGACAAATATGTCATTGCGCTAACTATTTAAAATGGACAATGTGATGTCTATACATATTAATTAGTGCTGCCTACTTTATAGTGGCTACTGGATTATTCATCTGATCATTACCTAAACTAGTATAAGACAATTGAAGTAATACTTCAGAGAATGTAGCAACAGTGTGACATTCATTGTGTTTATCGGTACTCTACATATGCAAATCTGGTTCACCAACCAGCGAATACATGAGTGGATAAATACTAACATACATGTTATTACATTATAACTCTTAACTTGTAAATAGAACACTATCTTGGCGACACTACTACACACTCTGTAAATGGCGCTGGTATTAAGCACTCAAAATATCGTGACATTTCAGTAAGTGTTATCATTCATATCTACACCTGATAACAGTCATTTAGAACCCATTGTTTTACCACATTTTACTGTAAAAGATGACCGTAACCTATTCCGGCGAAATCGCTACCACCCACTATTGGACATTTTTTCGTCTATTACTGCGATGGAAGGGAAGTGTTTACAAACTAATATGGTTTGAATTGTTGCTCTTTTGCCTCGCCTATGCCATGCTGTCGGCCATTTACCGATTGGTAATGACATCTGGACAGCGAGCACTCTTTGAATCTGTTTGTCAGTTTTGCGATAATTCCAACGATTTCATTCCTGTGGCATTTGTGTTAGGTTTCTTTGTAACATTAATAGCTAAAAGATGGTGGGATCAATTCATGGCTTTGCCCTGGCCTGATCATGCAGCAATTTTTCTAAATGGATTTATTGATGGCACCAGTGAGGAAGCAATTCTCACTAGACGACAGATAATTCGTTATATGAACCTCTCCTACACGATGTGTTTGCGGAGTATCTCTTCACCTGTCAAAAAGCGGTTTCCTACAGAAGAACATCTTGTAATCGCTGGCCTAATGACCACCGACGAACTTCAAGCGTATCGGGATGTGGATGTTCCGTATAACAAATTTTACGTACCAATCGCCTGGGCAGCCAAATTAGCTTGTGCAGCGCGAAGAAAAGGTTTAATGAAGCAAGACCCCCAAATCAATATGATGATGCAAGAGATCACTGGCTTTCGTGACCAGCTCCAACTCCTATTTTGGTATGATTGGATTAATCCACCGCTTGTCTATGTTCAAGTGGCCACTATATCTGTGCATACTTACTTCATGACGTCGCTCTTTGCTCGTCAGTTTGTCAACACGTTTGAAAAGGACGGGGAACATCGAGTGGACTTCTACGTACCCTTTTTCACTATATTTCAATTCGTATTCTACATGGGCTGGCTTAAAGTCGGGGAGTCCTTGATCAACCCTTTCGGAGAAGACGACGATGACTTTGATATCAACTATTTAATCGACCGAAATCTGCAGGTGTCCTATCTCATGGTCGACGAGTTACACCAGAATCAACCGGAATTGGTCAAGGACGCCTTTTGGGACGACACCAAAAATCAATTGCCTTACACAGAAGATACAAAACCGACGACTACACCTGGGGAATTCTTCTCCGGTTCGGTTACTCAGTTGGCCTTACCAAAGCGGAAGATATCCTTCTCAGCGTCCTCACGTAGGAACAGTATTGGAACTTTGTGGTACTCTAGCGGAGTCAGTCTAGTACCAGAGCAGCGAGAGAAAAAGTCTACACAAGAATTGATTCCGTCAAATGCTCCTATTTTGGTTTTGCAGGACCCCCAAAATGCGCCAATTGTAGAATCACCCGATTCAGGAGGTATTGTTTTCCCACCGTGTGACGATGTTAGAGGGAGTCGATCAAGAATCAACACTGGAGAATCGCAATACTCCATGCTAGTCTGATAACAAAATAAACAAAGTCAACTTTTATAAATAGAAAACATTGATTGGTAAATTATACTATACTAATTCGCCAACCCAAAGTGAATCTAAATCATGTTAATTTATTGATGAACAATTTGGGAATTGTTTTATTTCACAAAAATTCTTTCTTCAGTATAAATCCCCTTTGTTAAATATTGTAAATAGATACGTGTACATATTTATAAGTACACTATCATAAGAAAGAAAATCTCTTTCTAGAGTGCATACAAATCTGTTAACTGTGTTATTTAATATCCGCATATACATGATCTTTCTGTCTATCAGTGGATCGATATGATCTGATGACCAGTCGATCTGTTTTTATCAGATTGTTTGCAATGCATTATTTTTAATATAACCCATCGACTTGTCTATATTATTTTATTCGAATTGAGATGTTCAATTTTTCAGAAAAAATATATAAATCATTGTCATTATATAGTTGGTGGTAATATAATTTTTCATAAATTGTCTACAATTATTTTCATAAAAAAGTGTTTCTGGTGTTGCTTCAATATGCTTAATTATAATATAATATGATTTTGAAATATTTTTATGGGGATTTCAGTCTTCAATTTAAAAATATTATATAATAAATAAATAATAGCTGAAGAACTTCATATTAAAGTAACGTAGCTAGCTGTATTTATAAAAACTGTTTTTATTTGATAAACTTAATACGTGATGTGATGTTTCATATATGATGAGTAGTAGGTTAAGACAAGGTCTGGATCAACAAAGAACAAAGACCCCCACTCCCGCAGCATGGTAAATAAGGAGGTGTGTGAGTTGTTGCTAGCTTTCATTTCGCTTTCTTGCGAGATCTGCTACGGTCGTCTCTCCTATTTTTTGTTGTTGTACGTGTCCGATTAATTTTTCTGTATTGTGTTTTTATCATTATATCGATTCAGAGTAAGTGCGTATTTAATTATTTACAACTTTATTTATTAATTATATTGAAACTAAAATATTATAATCTATATGGAGTAAAATTAAAATTAAAAAAAATAAATTAATTAAAAATTAAAATTAAATATAATGAAAAAATGTTGCTTTCTAATTTTCCAATTTTAATTCATTTATTACTATATTTGATATTTTTGAAAGTATATATGCTTATATTTTTAACTAGTAGACTAATAATACACAGTATAACAATGCAAATTTCTAATATAATCTTACCATGAGTACATATACTTTAATTGAGTTTAATTTATGATGTCTCCTTGCATTGGATAAGCCTGTGGATATGAAAATATACTCTATTATTGGCTGGCGCAAGAGTGTAAACCATTTAGACAAATGTCTTTAGAGTGCCATGTCAGCTATTAATCAGTAAACTCATTGAGACTTGTCAGATTACTCTTGTTCCATATTAGTTAGCAAGATGTTTGTACAAAATGTCTATGACAGATTGCATGAAAAGAATTGCTACTGTTTTAAATTTTAAAAGATTTTGAGAAGATTCCATGAATATTTCTACTCTATTATATGGTTAATAATTAGACTGTAATTATGTATTAGTCAGGTAGCGCAATGGTTAGAGCGTACAACTATTAATGGATAGGTCATGGGCTCTAATCCCTTCTTGGCTATATATTTGAGTAATATTTCTTATGCATTTTTCAAGTATCCGAAACGACTGTGTTGGACGATTATTGACTGTCGCTCTACTAAACACTGCAGGAGTAGTGCGAATTTTGTATATGGATTATATCGTTATTAAAATATGCTCTTCTTTATGGATAAACATTTTGTTTTCTGTCTGTTTCTTATTCTAACTATCCCGACAAATAACTAGGAAAAAAAGATAAACATAATATTGGAACAGCGTTCATTGAAAAGGGAGTGAAGCAAAGCATTTAAAAGGTTAAACAAAAATCAAATATATATATACATAATAATTATAAGTTGATATTGTTCTGAATACAAGATTTATTATGATTAGGTATAGGTTGCTCCAACAGTCAGTGAAGGCATTTAGTCTTTATTGATTCTATTTCTAAGTGTAAAGTTTCAGTGCTTACATTCATTGTCAAAATTAATATGAATTAATTAAAATCGCTGAATCAATTCGTTTTCGAAGAATATGGGTGCAGGGAGTATCAGTTTTGGAAGTCCACGTACTTTCTTCTGCTTCTTCAACTGGAAGGGAGCGGACGTAGGAGGAGCTTCCAAAGCCGTTTGAAGAAATATGAAGTCCTGTATTATTATTAATTGTATTGAAACTAAAATATTATAATCTATATGGAGTAAAATTAAAATTAAAAAAAATAAATTAATTAAAAATTAAAATTAAATATAATGAAAAAATGTTGCTTTCTAATTTTCCAATTTTAATTCATTTATTACTATATTTGATATTTTTGAAAGTATATATGCTTATATTTTTAACTAGTAGACTAATAATACACAGTATAACAATGCAAATTTCTAATATAATCTTACCATGAGTACATATACTTTAATTGAGTTTAATTTATGATGTCTCCTTGCATTGGATAAGCCTGTGGATATGAAAATATACTCTATTATTGGCTGGCGCAAGAGTGTAAACCATTTAGACAAATGTCTTTAGAGTGCCATGTCAGCTATTAATCAGTAAACTCATTGAGACTTGTCAGATTACTCTTGTTCCATATTAGTTAGCAAGATGTTTGTACAAAATGTCTATGACAGATTGCATGAAAAGAATTGCTACTGTTTTAAATTTTAAAAGATTTTGAGAAGATTCCATGAATATTTCTACTCTATTATATGGTTAATAATTAGACTGTAATTATGTATTAGTCAGGTAGCGCAATGGTTAGAGCGTACAACTATTAATGGATAGGTCATGGGCTCTAATCCCTTCTTGGCTATATATTTGAGTAATATTTCTTATGCATTTTTCAAGTATCCGAAACGACTGTGTTGGACGATTATTGACTGTCGCTCTACTAAACACTGCAGGAGTAGTGCGAATTTTGTATATGGATTATATCGTTATTAAAATATGCTCTTCTTTATGGATAAACATTTTGTTTTCTGTCTGTTTCTTATTCTAACTATCCCGACAAATAACTAGGAAAAAAAGATAAACATAATATTGGAACAGCGTTCATTGAAAAGGGAGTGAAGCAAAGCATTTAAAAGGTTAAACAAAAATCAAATATATATATACATAATAATTATAAGTTGATATTGTTCTGAATACAAGATTTATTATGATTAGGTATAGGTTGCTCCAACAGTCAGTGAAGGCATTTAGTCTTTATTGATTCTATTTCTAAGTGTAAAGTTTCAGTGCTTACATTCATTGTCAAAATTAATATGAATTAATTAAAATCGCTGAATCAATTCGTTTTCGAAGAATATGGGTGCAGGGAGTATCAGTTTTGGAAGTCCACGTACTTTCTTCTGCTTCTTCAACTGGAAGGGGGCGGACGTAGGAGGAGCTTCCAAAGCCGTTTGAAGAAATATGAAGTCCCACGGCAGCATAGAGACATCTTCCCAAGGTTGAGCATTATTATTTAACACTTTGTCGCCTAGTAGAAAGGTGGAGTACGTTTTCGCACCCTCTATTGCCTGATGACGGACTTGGACTTTCGTAAAGTATAGACTGACATCTTCACCAGTATTTCGTGCTGTCCGATGTAGATCCTATTGAGTCGGAGCAAAAACTGATACTTCCCCGCACCCATATCCTTGATCTGCATGGAATTGCCTGTCCAATCGAATCCAGTAGCATTGCGTCCCAGCTTTTCCCAGTAACTGTCCGCATTCTCCAGAAAAGTTGGCTGCGATCCAGGACTGCCCAGGAAAATATTTCTCAAAGGTTTTGGTAGCCCCTGAGCTTCCTTCAGGTTGTAGAGAGATTTAGACAGCTTTAGTAATGTCTGTGTCTCGTCCATCCAATGTTAGAGGCAAAATAGTCCCGCGTTTCGTTACCACACGTTTCCAAGGTCTGGGTATAGCCGATGACTTTATCGTTGATAGGACCCTTAGGATTTGTGTGGATGAGGCTCATGAACAGGGGAGTTAAGCCTGTAGTGGATTTGATGTCCATAAAGTGGAGAGATTTTTTCTGAGACTGGACACAGCAATGAGGACACACCTTGATGAGCTGGATTAGAGGCTGAAACGTCGCTTCGGTTATATAATCGGATGAAAAAGCCCTTTTAGTAGAGAGAAAAGTAACCGACCGAGAAATAACCATCAGAGAGCTCGCAAGAAATGAGAATGAAAAGAACAACTCTCCCACATCCTTATATATTATACAATTTGCTTACTTCAATATAACTTTTCAAAAATTTAAAAATAGAAAGGTACAACATCAAATTTTCTATTGGTTTAAATTTAACTAGCAATGGTGCGAACAAGGGTCTATGTTCGAAGAAAGGATCCTTTGGTTAGGGTAGATCTCCTCCTAACCTACTACTATTTGCTAACTATTTCAAATGAACTATTTCAAGTCTTAAAATATATGCATATTAATTAGTGCTGCCTATTTTAGTGACTACCGAATTATTCATCTGATCATTACCTAAACTAGTATAAGACAATTGAAGTAATACTTCAGAGAATGTATCAACAGTGTAACATTCATTCTGTTTATCGGTACTCTACATATGCAAATCTGGTTCACCAACCAGCGAATACATATACTAACAGATATACTTGGCGACATTACTACACACTCTGTAAATGGCTCTGGTATTAAGCACTCAAAATATCGTGACATTTCAGTAAGTGTTATCATTCGTATCTACACCTGATAACAGTCATTTAGAACCCATTGTCTTTCCACATTTTTACTGTAAAAGATGACCATAACCTATTCCGGCGAAATCGCTTCCAACCACAATTGGACATTTTTTCGTCTATTAAGGCGATGGAAGGGAAGTGTTTACAAACTAATATGGTTTGAATTGTTGCTCTTTTGCCTCGCCTATGCCATGCTGTCGGCCATTTACCGATTGGTAATGACATCTGGACAGCGAGCACTCTTTGAATCTGTTTGTCAGTTTTGCGATAATTCCAACGATTTCATTCCTGTGGCATTTGTGTTAGGTTTCTTTGTAACATTAATAGCTAAAAGATGGTGGGATCAATTCATGGCTTTGCCCTGGCCTGATCATGCAGCAATTTTTCTAAATGGATTTATTGATGGCACCAGTGAGGAAGCAATTCTCACTAGACGACAGATAATTCGTTATATGAACCTCTCCTACACGATGTGTTTACGGAGTATCTCTTCGCCTGTCAAAAAGCGGTTTCCTACAGAAGAACATCTTGTAATCGCTGGCCTAATGACCACCGATGAACTTCAAGCGTATCGAAATGTGAATATTACGTATAACAAATTTTACGTACCAATCACCTGGGCAGCAAAATTAACTTGTGCAGCGCGAAGGAAAGGTCTAATAAATCATGACCGCAAGATGGACATGATGATTCAAGAGATCACTGGCTTTCGTGACAAGCTCCAACTCCTATTTTGGTATGATTGGATTAATCCACCGCTTGCCTATGTTCAAGTGGCCACTATATCTGTGCATACTTACTTCATGACGTCGCTCTTTGCTCGACAGTTTGTCAACACGTTCAAAACGAACGGGGAACATCGAGTGGACTTATACGTGCCTTTCTTCACTATATTTGAATTCATATTCTATTTAGGCTGGCTTAAAGTCGCCGAGTCCTTGATCAACCCTTTTGGAGAAGATGAGGATGACTTTAATATCAACGGTTTTATCGACCGAAATCTGCAGGTGTCCTATCTCATGGTCGACGAGTTACACCAGAATCAACCGGAATTGGTCAAGGACGCCTTTTGGGACGACACCAAAAATCAATTGCCTTACCCAGAAGATACAAAACCGACGACTACATCTAGGGAATTTTTATCCGGTTCGGTTACTCAGTTGGCCTTACCAAAGCGGAAGATGTCCTTCTCAGCGTCCTCACGTAGGAGCAGTATTGGAACTTTGTGGTACTCTAGCGGACTCAGTCTAGTACCCGAGCAGCCTGAGGATAAGTCTACACAAGAATCGATTCCGTCAAATTCCCACCGTGTGACGATGTTAGAGGCAGTCGATCAAGAATCAACACTGGAGAATCGCAATACTCCATGCTAGTCAGATAACAAAATAAACAAAGTCATCTTTTATAAATAGAAAACATTGATTGGTAAATTATACTATACTAATTCGCCAACCCAAAGTGAATCTAAATCATGTTAATTTATTGATAAACAATTTGGGAATTGTTTTATTTCACAAAAATTCTCTTACCAATATAAATCCCCCTAGTCCCCATTTATAAGTACACTATCATAAGAAAGACAATCCCTTTCCAGAGTGCATACAAATCTGTTAACTGTGTTATTTAATATCCGCATATACATGATCTATCTGTCTATCAGTGGATCGATTTGATCTGATGACCAGTCGATCTGTTTCTATCAGATTGTTTGCATTGCATTATTTTTAATATAACCCATCGACTTGTCTATATTATTTTATTCAAATTGTGATGTTTAATCTTTCTGAATAAAATATTTAAATCATAGTCATTATTTGTTGGTGGGAATAAAATTTGTCATAAAAAAGTGTTTCTGGTGTTGTTTCAATATGCTTAATTATAATATAATATGATTTTGAAACACTTTTATGGGGATTTCAGTCTTCAATTTAAAAATATTATATAATAAATAAATATTATCTGAAGAACTTCATATTAAAGTAACGTGTTCAATATATTTATAAAAACTTTTTTGTTGATACACATAATACAGGGTGTCCCAGAAGTAACCGTCGAACTTTAAAACTGAAACATTGTAATCCAAAATAGTTTATTCAAAATTTAAAAACCCGTGAGTTAAACCATAAAAATTGACAAATATTGTCGCAATAAGAACGAAGGATTGGCGCATATATAATGTAAGTACTAAAGTAGTATCCTGTCAATTTATGTGTAAATCATGCCACGACTTTCACTTCAACAGCGAATTTTTGTATCAAAAATTATTACTCTACAATCAATTGTAATGCGTAATTATAATCAAAGGATTCAACACTTCCGTCAGATGGCTGTAAGGCTTCACAATTCCTGTATGGGGATTGTGAAAGAAAAGGTTGGATCTGCTGATCAATTGCGACAGCGTATTCAAAATATATAACGATGTGCCTCAATTCATGGACGAATTGAAGAGTGTGTTGCCCAAAATGGTGGACATTTTGAAAAGCATCAATTATAAACAAACTTTAATACTGATGTCACTCATATTAACTGATGTAATAACTAATCATGACATATTTAAATATACTATTTTGGATTAAAATGTTTTAATTTTAAAGTTCGACGAATACTTCTGTGATGTTTCATGTATGATGCTTGAAATATATTCCCTATGGGAATCTTATACACTCTTATTTACTCGATATAATATTTTCTGTTATACGTTTCTTTAACAATAAACATGCATCTCACAAATATTAACTTTATAACTACGTTGACCCTTTTCTACTAAGAATATATAGTAGATATTTGTGTGAAGTTTCCAATAAAATTCTTAGCAGTGAATAAATGTACAAGAGTCTGACTTTCATTGCTGGCGGGTATAAATACGAAAAACACACACTGCACTAAATGGCAGCAATAGGTCGGCCAAAAAACACCAACTGATACATGTATGTTTCCTTGCCAATCTTATCGCCACATTGTATAGGGAGAGATAGAATTGGGGAGAGGATAGGTGGAATTAGATAGGTGGAAGAGGTACGCGTATGTAGGAATTTGGGAGAGAGAGCTTTTATCGATGGCTTTTAAATGACATGTTGAGGCTTTTCAATTTTCAGGTAGAAAACTTTACTATAAGGTGCATTTCTATAGTTGTGTGAATTTTAATTAACATTAATATATTCCACTATAAAATGCTCTTTTGTCTCGTTGTATTCACCGCTCCCTGGCTCTATATCACTGCTTATGATAATTTGGATTTTTTGGCAAATCTGGAATTGCCCTACATGATGCCAAAGATCCCATATTACTGTCCTAAAAGGTATCTGTCTACAGTTAACGGGGACAACAACACTGCCGACGACAAACCAGGAGCGTTGTGTAGGTTTTGTCCTTATATTCACTGCTACATTGTTAAGGGAGTGAACATCTACGATCGGTCGATCGCGGGCAAGTACGTCACCTGTTCCAACCTGAAGGATATGCCACACGAGACGGATATTGTACAACACTTGGACTGTGTAATGACGGGGTCGCCCACCGACGCCATCAACTTGTTCATTTACAAACGGGAGTTGGTCGAAGAGGAGCACGTGGCCCATTGTATCCATACAGACTTTCTAAAGTGGATACCCCTGAGAAAATACGGAATACGCAACCTACAGCTCGGGTTTCCAATGGAAAAGCTCCCGGAATACATCTTCATTGGCAATGATAAGATTTTTGTTGTATGTTTATTATTAAAAAATTAATTAATTATGTTAAAAAAGTTAAATAGCATGATAGATCTATAAATTATACAGAAATGAAAAACGAAATATTTTTATTTCAAACTTTAAATAATAAGAATTTAACGTCAATTTAATTAATTTAAAAGAATATGAAATTTGATATTAATGAAAATATATTAAATGTCGTTACATCAAAAAGTATTTTAAACTTCTGTATATTCCATTTATATAACGAAAAGGCTCCTTTTAATTCATACCATAAAAATAAAACTTATAATCCAAACATATAGCTGTTTTATAAATCCTATTAAAATACTTCTTAGACCGAGCTAAAATTATATTCTGCAGTATATATAAAACGATAATAAATACATAAAAAAACATAATTCTATAATCGATAAATCCGGAAGGGAAGAAAGTCATTTTTTACATGGCAACAAAGTATTCCTTATCAAAATATTATAACTTATAATCAATATAAGATTCATTGGCTGACCACATTATATGGTTAGTGGGAAACGTATTGGAAAGTGGGAAACGTAATTTATTCTTCACAAAAATAATTTAATAAAAATATAAAATTTCCAGAAAATCATTTTGGTATAATATATAAAAACATGCACGTACTTATATAATAAGGATAAGTCAAAAAATCTATATATCGATTTTATCTATACAGAGATCGTTAGTAGACGATGTTAAAAAGTCTTTTTCTTTTGATTCGATCCAATTGTGTCCAATCTTGTTAGAATCGTCCGGATTATAAGATTTCATTTTTCCATTTATTCATGTCGATATTGATTCCAAAGGTAATTTAGTGAAAATAGTGAATTATAAAGTATTATATCTTAAGATTTGTAAGAAATTTATAAGCCGAGGGCCGCATCAATTGTTATATTGTTATAATATTAATGATTATATATTTAATACGAATATATTAATAAACGTTATTCAATAATAAAAATAATACAGGAAATTAACATTTTTGAAACCATTTTTTATGCATTTATGTATTTTCTTTGCTTAACTTCATACAAAAATAAGTGATAGGTTTTATATTTAAAGGCAAAAGGGCAAAAAGTGGGTTTAGATTACCTTTAAATAAATGAAATGAAATAATAAAAAATGTTAGTTTCAGAGCTTCAAGGAAATGAAAACGACATTATTATTTTTCAAACTGTAAATTTGGAATTTCATGAAATGTTAAACTTTGTACAATATTATGGCGAAAAAGCAAGGACAGATTTTGATAATTTATTATCCTATCATTTATCAATACGAGAATTTGTCACGACTTTAAATTATTTCATCTGTGCAAAGTTTCTTTTCATTTAGGCTAATTATATCTAGAACTACATTTGACGGTTGGCATCTTTCTTCCCTATGACTGTTTACCTAGATAACTCTGCGTGACTGCATGGTCGTTAAACACGCAATTTTTGCGTTAATATACTTAATTTATTTACTGTCATTTTCGGCTCTATATGTTACATGTTCGTTTTATATTGCATGTACATTTGTACCACTTCTTCCTAAAGAGTACCGATTCCCATTGTACACGGTTTTTTGTTTCAAGATATACGTCAGTGATAATAAAAATAATAATATAGACGATCTATATACCTATATTCATTATCCGAATTCAATTAGTATGAAACAACCCTTTATTCTAAGCAGAATTTTCATATATCGATGAGGAAGGTTATATTAAGTAGGTATATATTATATATGAATCTGAATCATTTGATACCAATTAAACATTTGTAAATGTCATTTATTCAAAATATCTTCCATCCGAATGCAACAACATATTTCGAACATTTTCTGCCAATTATACATAATTCTAATAAAATGTTTACCTAGATTTTGAATTATAGTATTTATTCAAAAACAAAAATAACGCAGTTTCATTTTTCTAAAATATTGTTTTCTGTAATTTGCTTATGATTATAATAGAATATTAACTGTATATCAACTAAATATTAACTAAATATCAACTGAATATTAACTGAATCTAGCAACCTCCCATATTAAGGAATATTTTGAACATTTCTTAATAATGTTGTAATTCTATAATATAATACATAGTAAAATGTATCGTAAGTTAAAAGGGACAGAGTTCCTTTAATTATATGTAAATGTTATGAACATAATTTATTATTATTAATATTTCAATTTTTTAATAAAAGTTTAATTTTCTTAAATTATAAATTATGTATGAAAAGCACACATATTGTTATAGTTTTAAAATAATGAAACACCAATGAAATGCAGGTATATTATACATACTTACAATTAAATAAAGCTGGGAAAAACCAATACAAACTTAAATTCACTAAAGCTTTAAAGCTTTAAAGTATTAATAACTCATATCAAAACTATATTTTTAATAATATTAATAAATCAAATATCTGGAGGCAAATGTGAGCCAATGAAAATCTATTTACAAGAAGAAAACAAATAATAGTAATAAAATGGTGTAAATTTGGTAAAAAAGAGCAACACAAACCTTACAAATTATCTGGTTTTCATGAAAAGTTGATGTAATATTATTAAAATACTATATTGGACTATATTTCATTTAATTTATTCTGGTTCAATAAATTTATTAATATAATTAAATATATTTATTCACTAAAACACCTGTTAGAACGCTATATACCTAAATCTTATTATTTGTAACTTATAATGTATCCACAATTATAAAGGATGTCTATAGAAAGATGTAAAAATTATTCTATAAATAGTATAACATTAAAATTAAAATAAATTACCTAGAATTAGAATTTTTCGATCAATATTGTCAAATTAACAATTCAAGCTTTTTTCCGAAAATATTTTTAATGTCTTGTAGAATGACTTTATATGATACGTGAATTTATGTTATCAATATATCACAATATTTAATCAATATTACAAAAAATTAGGTATACTTTTTTTGTAAATTTATGAATGATAAAACGTTAAAAAAATGTCACAAAATCTTGCAATGCATTAAATAAAATTACATACTAATTCACTCATTAGCAAAGTCCTTTACAATACTTTGATATTCCTTATTCCACTGCGCTCACTCGGAAAAATATAGATATCCTCACGTATTGTAAAGTAATACTTTACAAATTTCTTATAAACAATTAAAAGCACATAATTCTACTTTAATTATAATTATAATTATGAAATCTATTTATATTGAAACTGTTTTCATGTCTTTTTGTCCACAGTCTATCCAAAAACTCATGATTCAAACTTCGAATATTGCATTCAAGAATCAGTCTGCTTTATTTTTCTCTCGGCCACAATATTCCACTGACGCCACAGTAATATTTAAGACTAAATTGGATCCTTCCATGATCTCCTGGAGCAAGAATGACATGAGTCACTGTGAAACGCAATATAAAAAGTTTTATGTGACAAAGAAAACCTGCTATTTGGATGTAAGTACAATTAATATTTATTGAAAGCAAGGATGTATTTTTCTTGTGAAGACAGGTAACAAAAATCTTTATAAATATCTTTATAAATAGAAACAATATCTCCTACATAGTGCAAGAGAATGCTGAATTTTATTTATAACAACGATTGTTTTATGGAATTGGTACTTGTGAGTTCAGTTCTTGATTCCTTTTTCCAATCAGAATTTCTCCCTTTATTATAATAAATCATTCTTTGAATATATTTTGGTTTAGCGAGAATAGCAAAACAGTTATCAATCATATCCGGCATGTACAGTAAGTAGATAGTTCTTAATTGGTGAATGAGACTATTAGACTGCGTTATCCTGTACTCATATTGTGAATATCGATTTGTGTAATCGATATACAATTGGCCGCTCTACAGTGCGGACAAGTTCATTGATTTACTTCTAAGGAGACGACTAATTTTGGTTTCTTTTATACAGACCGTATTAAATCGTTGATGGTTGTTGATTTAAATAGTACATTAATTTTTTTGCGGAATCTTGGGATTGAAAAAAATATTGTTTACCTCGGTTCTTGTTTAATTTCCACTTATTTTTTCCACTGTTTTTCTTCGGAAAGGCAGAACTAAAAAACATGGTTTTCGGAATTTTGTTTTTGGATTTTACAGGGTGGCGCACAAAGATATATTACATGAGAAATTTTTCATATTCTATGAAAATGTGGGATAAAATATCTATATTTAATTTCCACAACAAATAGCGAAAGCTAGAAGAGATGGTCCAAGTCTTTTTCGCGTACAGTTCAATGCTACGTGCATTTAATGAAGATGAAACCATTTCATGTGATAAAGACTCCACAAGACATTTCAACAACGTGAAGACCGTCTTTGGTTATGTGTGTATTTGAGACTATGGACTTCTGGTAACTTCCTTGATGTTGTGTGTAGTGATGAAAACTCGACATCAAAAGGACAGGTTTGACAACCTCCATCGATGAAATCGAAGAACACGAGCGTTATCTCCTGCTGAATGCCCATCCAGTTTGCAGAAATCTTTGTTTGCAACTTAACAAAAAGATAATTTATGTGGATATAAAAGATGGATAATGAAGAAAATAGCCAGATCCTTTAGAAGTAACCTTTCCTTCATAATAAGGTTCCATGTTTCAAAGCTCTCACAACAACTTAAGGTTAACAACATCGACTTCTTTGATTAAAGTTAATGGCCAGGTAATTCTCCAGACTTGAATCCGGGTGACAATATTGATGCAATTATTAAGAACATAGTTGAATATAATCTTTATTAACTCAACGATGAGCATGAAATGGTAACGTTGTTAAATGTTCTTCCCAATGTACTCCGGAACTTAGGAATGATGCCAACTTATTTTGAATGCTTGCTTCGATCTTTTCCCGCTCGCTTGGAGGTCACACAGATAGATTACTGAACAATGGTAATTGCTATAAACGCATTTTAATGTAATGCAATTATTAGTTGTTTTTAAAATAATTAAAAAAATATGGGTATCTATTTGTTCGCCACCAGCTGTATTGCCAAGAACTTTTTCCAAAAAATAATGTTCACCAACCTAGGGTAGCTAAGATGACAAATTTAAAAATTAGATAATCGACTTCTTTCGCAAGTTTTCCAGAACGTATAGGTAAAACTTTAAAAGAATTTAGCTTGAATCTCCGATCACAAAATGAGTCCAAATGTAAATATATAGAGTCCATGCAGTGTCGGACGGTATAATAAGGCAGGGGTTGACACGTTAGCAAAAACATAAAAGTTTGAAAAGCTCTTTGATCAACCAAAATGGGTGACTCGATTTATTAAACTTTAATGTTTTATAACTTCACTGAATTCGTCTGCATTAACTATTTGATCCTCCATTTTAGAATTTAAAAATCAACGGTGGCTCCCCAGAAGAAACAAAACGCTTTATCGCGGATCAGAAAATTTGTCCCTTCGAACCCTACAGTGCAGAAAAAGAGCGCATCAAAAATAGAGTTGTCGAAGAAGTCCCCTATTACTTCAATTGGATTGTAACTCTAAGCTTGGTTGCCATGATGATCATACTAATTGGGTTTACTATCTTTGTGTACTACATCAAACATTTTTCCGGTCTTTCCTGCTTTAAAAAGCAAAATCTGGATGATGAACCCGAATCATTAATCAAAAAGTCAAACAAAACGATTTGACCACATCACAACAACTCACTCATCCAGTATTAATTTTCTTCCATTATAATTAATTTACATGTATATTTAGCGGTATATTCTTATAGTGTAAATACAGTTCATTATTGTCCCATATCTTATTAAACGGGTTTTGAGTGTTTTTTCACCAACTCCATTTCCTCTTGAAGTTGTTCAATAATTCCCTCAAATTGTGTGACAATCGGTGAACCTTGACTAAGATTTTTCCCAGCCTCTATTAGTTCAAGCAGATCTACGACGGCTCCGATCGCAATAAATATTCCTCCTGCAGCGTGTCCCAATGCTTGTTTTTTGACTCGAGTCAACAACCCGGCGATAGCAGTGTTACCATGGATACCAACTGTGTTAGCGATATCACGAGACACCTCCACTGTAGAGACGACGAATGAAATCAAATCATGCAGCTCCGAAGTCTTATCGATGTCTACATCAACCAATTGGCGCGCTTGGGCGATCAGACGTCGGTCCATCAATGCCTCTCGTACGGTCGCCGCAATGCTGATACAGGCCCCTATACTCATTGCTAAAAATCCTGCAAGAAAAGTAAAGGATGCATGTCTATATTGGATAAATCGATAAAGGTGGTAAAACAATAAAGTCAGGTGTGTAAAAAATGTCACTTACTGCATCCCCTATATAAACAAAGAATAAATTTTCCCATTTGAAACAATTTGTATCATAAAATATGTAAATAAACTTTATCTAACATGATTAAATGAGTGAATTTGTTTATACATCTAAACAATAATTATATCGATTGTGTAATATTGATATGTTGCAATTAAATATAGATTTATTATAAAATAAAGATTACTATTTTTAATTTAGAATTTAAATTAAAATTTAAAAATATCAACAATTCTGCTTAACATTAATTTATATATATTCTGTATATAGTCACAAAGCATTGCATTTGGTTTACTATTTAATATCAAAATGAACTTTTAATTTATAAATGAAAATGATACCAGAAAAAAACATTTAAACTATCCTTGTTATTCAAATAGACTGTATGAAATTGTCGGAATTTATTTTATATTTAAGGATTCGATAGATTCAGAAAACAAACATCCCAGGATGAAAAGAGAGGGCTATAGCTGTAACTGGGTTTTAGATAGGAGTAAGATATATTTTACAGAAAATAGTGTCCCGATGGGCTATATCTGAATGGAATGGAGATAATTCAGAAGTTTAAAGATCGTGTATCTCAAAGATATATTAAATTATGTATTATTTTTAAAGTAATAGATTTTATTATTATTTGTTATTTAAAATCTATAAACTAAATAATGAGTTTGATAGTAAATAAACTAATTAGAAACAAATTATTAATATTAATGAAATATATTTAATAGACAAATAATAATAATTTTTATGGAGAATTTAGGTAAATTTTAATCCAAAACTTACTATAATATACGCTCTTATATATGCAATAATAAATATCCGCTTGGTCCAAACTGCTTTTGATTCTATAAACTATAGACCGCTTGATCCAAACTGCTTTTGATTCTATAAACTATAGACCGCTTGATCCAAACTGCTTTTGATTCTATAAACTATATATAAACCGCATTTCCATTAGGCGATATATTCTATGAAGAATTTTTAAATAAAAGAAAATATTTATAGAAGCCGAAAGTGAATTTAGTAATTGTAATATAATATTTATAACAATAAAACATTTTCATAACTTAACAATTTTTAATAATTAATCTACAATTTTTAAAATTTATTTAAGAAATGTATTTGTCTCTCATGTCTAGAACCTCAAACAAAACCCAGTAATATATTAATTATGTTGCCCTGAGTGACCAAACTAAAATCCGAAACTATCGGACATTGGAATCTTATACGTTTTGGGGTCAAAAGGAAATTTGTACGTGTGTAAAATTTACAATGGAATTAAAAATAGAGCAGAGAACAAAATAGAACAGAGATAATTTTTTGAATAGTTAAACGTTATGGCTAGTTCTGTGACAAAGTACTATGAATTCACTTAATGACACAAACAATTCACTCTTCATGAAATTGAAGGCCAAACTTGAATCTGTAAAAACTGAATTTTGTAGTCGAAGAACAGGGAAACTTTGAATTGAGTATTCGGAAATGGTCGGATCGAACAGGAAATTGGCTCTTTCAGCTTTCCACTTTTTTACTTCCATAGTTTTTATATTCTGGCCACAATTTGTACACAAAGAGTAACTTGTATTTATATCTACTTGTATTTATATTTGTATCCAAGAAATGTTGCATCTTAACATCTCTCATCCTTAAGTGTATGAAGCATTCATCAATGGGAAAAGTGTAATCAGACAAAGTGACCGGTTTTAGAGTGGGTTTTTGAAAAGTGTAATCAGACAAAGTGACCGGTTTTAGAGTGGGTTTTTGAAGAGTGTAATCAGACAAAGTGACCGGTTTTAGAGTGGGTTTTTGAAAAGTGTAATCAGACAAAGTGATCGGTTTTAGAGTGGGTTTCCTCCAGATCTTGTTAGCAAGTATTAATTAAGAGTATTAACACTTCTAGGGGCCTAACACCCAGAAGAGGCATGAATGAAAACCTGTTGTCAAAGCGAGAATATGTTGAGATGAACAATGCGAGGCAATATAGTGGAACTGCTAAAAAAGAAGTTAATGTTGATGAGGCTGAAGCTATTGGAATAAAAATACTGAAATCCATGGAGGATGTGAAAATTTATGACTAAGTCTACTTTTACAATTCGTGGAGAAAAATACCTCTCAAGATTGACTCGCAGCTGCTCTTTCAGTCAAACGGAATAATCAGTGGTACATCTATTGAAATATAAGCCTCTGAAGCTATTCAGCGTCAGTCTTCTAAACGGTCGATTATTATGCGGCAAGCTAATAAAGCCAGTTTATCAGATGTCTTTTGAGATGTAAACGTATTAGATGCTGCACTACCTTCTGAAAATTTCAGATATCTTTTGAAAGGTGGATCCCTTCTTCCTCACTTCACCACGATGACGTGCAGACAAATATTTGGTATGCTATCATGCTTCAAGCATATAATCTACACCATGCAGTTTACACCTTAAAATATAAAGTCAAAAAAATAATATTGAACAGTTTTCGTGTGAAACAAAAGACAGTCATCCCAGAAATCAGTGGCTGCGAAACAACTTCTCGACTTTTTGGTGCAGAAAAGCATCAATGTATAATAAGTTTAACAACACATAATTTTGGACAGTTTCCTAGATAATTCAAAATCTAAGGACATTATTGTCAATGCTGGGAAGCAAATTCTGCTCTTTGCTTATGGTGGAAAATCTCTAGAGAATTCAGATGCTCTCAGATTGATGCAATTCACTGTAGAAAACCAGAAAAGCAGTATAGCAGTTGATCTCAAATCGCTTCCACCAACTTACTACTACTGCAGCATTTGCGTACTTTAAGTGCAAGGGACTGAACTGCACAAGCTCCAACATAGCAACTAATGATGGTGAAACTGATAAAATAAGTTAACAATTTTCAATTATGTAAAAATGCAATTTTGTATTATAAAATACTTTATGACCAAAAAAATATATTTTTACAATGTCCGATAGTTGCGAATTTTGGTTTGTTGACTTCTGGGGGGCATAAAGTAATAATTACAAAAAAATCAGCTCTACATTATTTTGTTTGAGGTTCAACACTAAATTAACTTTGAATATGTACCAAATAGCAAGTCTTTTTATTCGCATTTTGTTATACTTTTATCTTTCTCTGGAATTTTAAAAATTAACATTTATTCCCCTTCTAATATCGTATACTGACCTGGTGTAAACAATCCCACAGCGAGATATCCAAATAAACGGCTGCTGGCCATGAGACCAACTCCCGTGAGTCCTGCAGAAGCTCCTGACAGTCGGGTATAGTTGGAAACCTTGAAATTGTATTTTAGATTTCGTAAAACTTCGTTCAAACTATCAATTGTCGATTGTCGAGTGGTCATCCATTCTTGGCGCTTTTCCGAATCAATTTCTATAATTTTAGTAGCATCAATTTCTTCAGGGACATTATTCATTTTGTTGTAAAAGTAAAACTGTTGTATTTAAATAGTTGTTTCTTCCATATGGTTACTGGATAATTTAGTGAAAAATGTCTCAGAAAACTGAAACTTTAAATGCACTTTAGAATATTATTAATTTCACGATAGGTACTTCAAAAACTGCACTGTGTCCTTTTCTTCAAAAATATTTCAATGCACTTTTCATTCTAAAATAAGGTTTTTAAATTTACAGAAATATAATACAAATCTATCTGAAATTTTGAATATATGCAGATACAATCCCCATATGTTAGAATCATATAAACGCTTACTAATTATTCTTATATCTTTTTACTACTATATATAGACGACAAAGTATATTTTATTATATAAAATTTCTACATTAAATATATGTTATAAACATTTTTATTTTACTTTTTTTCAAAAAATTTAAAAAAAGAATAACTTTTTTTCAAAAAATTGAAACAGTTTTTCAAAAAAATTTACTTCCTTTTAAAAATCAGCAGAGTTAGGCTTTACATCAATTTGATCAACATTATCATAAAAAGTGACCGCTAGATTGTAGACTTAAAATTAATCTCCTCAATTATTTGTGCTACATGTATTGTATTTCTAGACATATGTGTAGCTAAATTATTTTCTACACAATTTTTTAAAAATAAATTCCTCAAGAGGAAGTTGAAATATTACCTGACTTACGCAATTATGCAGTTATAGTTATTTATCCAGAAAGGTTTAAATCCACTGACCAAAACCTCCAATTTGTAAAGATAGAAAAAAGTTTTTGAACCGTTTACTATATGTTTAACATTTTTTTCATTATTCAATGTTAAGAATAAAATATATTTAACATTTTTTCACACTCGTTAACAATATATCCATATAGTAGGTCCTATAAATAATAGTTCTATTCTATATATACTCGAAATCACTCTATACTTGAATACTTCTTTTTGTCATATTTTTTGTTAATAACTATGCATAAAATTATATGTATAATATTAAAATTCAGCTGACCATTTATTATCTAAGTGCGGCTTACTTAGTTATCTATTTTTCTGCAGAATTTGTTAAAACTTAACAAAATTTTTCATGGGCTTATTAAGTTATTTTATGTTTTTTTTCTCGGGTTGTCAATTTATTTGTGAATAAACTAATTTTTTTAAAATTAATTTGCGATACAATATGAATATTTGATTACAGCATAATTTTTTGTAGAATCCATATTTTTTGACCTAATGGAATATGATATATTCAATAAGAGGGGGGCTCGTGAAAAAGGTGACAAACGTGCAGTGGTAAGAGGGGAGGTGGGGTAGCACAAATTGTGACATCACATTTTTCTAATTTTTGTGCTGTTTTAAAGTGCAATAAGAATTAGTAAACTACAGATGGAATATAAATTCCCTACATTTTATTAATTAATATATAGTGTGCATTTTCCATAGCAATAAGAAAATGTATTGTATATTGAATGAGGTTATACTTTGTATGATTCATAATTGTTATTATCATTTTAATCTTTCATCTTAACAAGTATATATACAGAGTTATAGGAATATAGGAGCGCATGGCAGTATAATCATGTATAATTTGTTCTGGTTTTGAAATCACATGCATTTTAAAATATTGTTTTGATACTTAGGTACTAAAATTAAAATATTCAGCTTTTAAATTATTTTACAAAATACAGTTATTGTGTGACTTTTTGTTTTAATTAAAAAAATCATTAATATAAATTTATTTTCGAATTATGGGGGGTTACCATTAAATGTGACGTCCTTTTAGAAAGGGGTATCTAATTTTGTGATGAAGTGTGACAAGATGTGGAGGGGACGTGTTTAAAAAGCCTCTAAAAAGTGTGACGTCATTTCAGAACAGCCCCCAGATGTGATGATCGATAACTAGATAGTGTATGAGTCAAGACTGTCATTGTCATTCGTTTCCTGTTTGTCAAAAATATTAATTAGTTTATTCTGAATGATGAAACAAGCGAAATATTAAAATAACAACAATTATTATAATGCTAGTACACAAATTAATATTGAAATGGAATTACAATAATTACACATTTTACCAGGAGGTGTCCTTATTAAACAGGTATTGTAATTGAGTATCTTCATTAAAATAAAATATTTACAATTTTTATTTTTCTATTATCTATTAGTAAACCAAAATTAAAAATAAATAAAAATATTTTTAGTAAAATTATTATTCATTTGCGTAATGAAACGTTTATATTTATTAAATATTATTTTTTTAACAACAGAGGCAGGTTTAATTATTCATTTAGAATCTAAACTTTTGAAGGGAAGATATATAAATTCTATTTATAAAATTGAATTGGTCATCTTTCGGTATAAATTGTCCCTTTAGTTTAATTTGATTATACGGCAGAGTTTAATATTAATTAATATCAATTTTCTTTTACTTTTCTTTACTGATTATAGGTAATATATATATAGATATATATATGAGTACATTATATAAAATTCAATTTACATAAAACACTAAAAATTTATGAAATTATTCTATCAAATATAATATAAATATATGACACCACCACCGGACTAGATTGATTTTTCCTATGAATACATTTTAAATTGTAGAAATAAAATTTTGTAGTGAACTTAAACATAGTTTTCTAACAATATTAATAAATATAACAATTTCTTGAATTTTGTATATATATATATATTTGTTGCTATTTCGCATTGGTTTAGGATGATTCTTTTAATCTTAATTTACAAAAGTAAAGAAAAGATGTTTCTGGCATTTGTTGCTTAATTATTGGAGCTGTTTATAGCTCCTACTACCTTTAGACCAATTTATGCTAAAATTGAGCCATTTGTGGAAGTAACATCATATATAACCTGGTTATAGAGTATATTGTTCTCCTATATGATAAAATTAAATGCTGTAATTAAACCAGTAGTCTAATATATATTCTAGTTAATCTGTTTTCCAACAATTTTAAAAGATTTTATTTATTTATTTATAGCAAAAATATATTCAAATTTATGGGGTCTAAGTGTAACATTCCACATATTTGTTTCAAAACAAATTTATTAATTATAGTAATCACAATGTTATAATTTTTATGTAAGGTTCTGCAGCAGATCACTAATTTATATAATTTAAGATAACATTCTTTACTAGAAATATCAAAATATCTAAACTGGAAATATCTAAATATTTTAGTCATACAATTTTATATTTTTCTAAATATATAAATGGACCTAAATCTCTTTCAAATGAACCTATAAATAAAGAGAAAAATTGTTATTTTTTACTTTTTTAGTTACCTAAATTTTGTTTATATTTAAAATAATCAGATTAAATCAAGGGCCATATTTATCATATTTATAGATTTATTTAAACATATTTTTATGATTATTGTTTGATTTAATATATTTATATTTGTTAGTTGTTAGGTTTATTTAAATATATAGTCCATTAATCTATTGACAACATTAACTGTCAAGGTAAAGATCCATTATCATTAGTAGATAAGTAAATTGTTATCTATAATAAATAACCATGTATAGTAAAATAAAGATTATTGAGTTTTGCCTTATGTTATAACAATATTTATGACCATATTTATTTTTTACTCTTTTTATAAATATGAATATTATTTTTATATATATATATATATATTTATATGAATATATACTATATATTTTTATATATATATACAGGGGTGTCCATAAGTTGCTTTACCTAATCAATTATTATTAAAAAATATAATCAATTATTATTAATAAACATAATCATAAGCAACAATGTCTTAATGCCCCAATGCAGATACCAGGGGATAATTTGTTGCTTTGTTGTATGAGATGAGGGTTTTTAACAGCCATCTTAGCTCATTATTAAAGTTTAAAAATTGCTTTATTTGTCTTTGAAGACTTCACTTCTTTATTCCCAATTGAAGGCTAGCACAAACTTCTGATGTATTGGGAGTAAGTGCATAGAGATTATGGACATTTTCCTTGTTTTCTTCACTTACTACTGAAACAGGGCAACCACTCCTTCATTTATCAGCAAAACTTCCATTTTCATGTAGTTTGGGTAAAGCAACCCATTAATATATATAAAGAAAATGATGAAATCCATTTTCTAATTAGTAGATTTTTATTCTTAGTATCTCCAATTTCATTTTAGCTGTTCAACATATTGACTGCAACCATCCAGACTTCTGTATATAGTATCTAATTTATGAAAATCCTTTCTGTTATGTTTTGTTAACATAATTTACTCACTGCGACAATTGTGACAATTGTTAAAACTTTTATTTTAGATACACATAAAAATCATTGAATGTAATTTGAAACTACATTCTATAATATGTATAATCTAACTTATATTTATTGAAGGAATAAAATAAATATTTAAAAAAAAAATATGTTATTTTGATAGAAATATCTATAATTTGTGCTTGATAAAATTCATGTAAATATCAAGAACATTTTCTTATGACTTTTCATTCATTTACAATGTTCTATAAAAATTATCATAAAATTCGCATAATTATAGTTTATAATAGTACCTATATTATTATATATAGATTATACTGAAATATTCTAACTAATCAAAATAATCTCAAACTTGTTCTGAAATATCTGACTAGTTTTGTAACAAAACACATTCATTGAAAAATCAAATGATAGTTGATCTAGCAACTTGACTAAATAGACAATTCATCAGCCAATAAGAATTAAGAATTTGAATTTTGATTGCTTTTGATAACTAAGATTTTACATACCCTGGCACAAATGGTTAACAAGAATAAACTTTTGGAATTGTAAGAAAAGCATTACAAATCATTAATACAATAAAATGAGTAATGCATTTTTTAATTAACATATGAAATCATGGAATAAATAAAATTTGTGTTTCATTTTTATATAATATATTTTATTTTGAAATTAAGATTTTACAAAAAAGTGCAGAACAATTAGTGAAAGATAATGTTACATTTGAAAGATGTAATCTAATTTAAAAGTATCATTTTTTTATTTGAATTAATTCTTTGTATATACCAGGGTTGTAGTCAGATTTTATTTATTTGTATTCACAACCTTATAAGGGAACAATAAAATGTATCTTAAGGGCATTTTATCATTGTGTAAAAATATGTTGAATGTGTGCATTCCAGTGTGAAAAGAGCATCAGATTTTAAATTGTATGCACATGCATTTGTTCATACAGCTGGCTAGGTCCCAGTACCTCATTTTTAATAAAAAAGTTGTTCTTAATTATTTTATATAATTTTTTTAATTATGAAAATTTTAAATGCTAATTATTTATTAAAAAATATGTTTAAATTAGATTTCACTGTTTTCATCTATTCAGCTGTTTGTTGTTAAATTTATATTGATATCATTAATTTTTTAAGTGATATTGATATTAAACTCATTCAAAACTATCAATTATGATACAGACAGGAAGTCCATTGATAATCTACTTAATTGTGGAACATTTAAATATCTATTTTTTTTAGATATTTTGTACAGCATAATTAAAAAAAATTATAGAACCATTATGAACTTTGTAATGTTTGTACAAGATATGTACAATTACATTGTTTAATTTATGTATTATATGAGTAATTTATTTATAAACTGAAAAAATGTAAAATATCTTGATAAGTGCATAATTATGACTTCCAAAATTCAGGCTATCATATTCAACATTATTTTTTGAAATGTTGGCAAATAAAATTTTAATTTATGTGACATAATATAAATGCTGAATATGATGGTTTGACATTTTGTTATAACTCAATGAAAAAATATAGAAATAGGCCATTAAGAGAGAATACCTAAGACTAAATCACCAATATATATTAATATATTAAAAAATCTGAATATAATAGTTTGCATTTTGGACATAAATATATAGTTTTATCAACTTTAGTTTTGTGAAAATAAAAAAGTTGACTCAAACAGCACATTGTTTTATTTTTAGTAGACTCTGATTAGCTTATAAACTTTTCCTATACAAGAAATTGTCACAAGTATTGATGTCTTTTCATCTTCATATATTGTTATATGTATAACATAACATACCATTACAAATACTATTTCCTCTCATTCTAACTATTTCATATAATATGATATGTGGAAAAACTTCTATTTATATATTTTTGTGTAGAAATTAAGTAAATGATTATTTTAATATGTGGGATTGTGTCAGAGAAAAAATTATTATGAATAAAACGTAAAACCTCACATGTGCTCACTATTTGCTCAAGCTATCCAATTAGGGTATTGCTGACAATAAATCAAATAACCTAATGATTCGGTAATATAAAACTCACTTTCTATATTTTCTTGCTTTCTCATATTTCATTTCAGAATGTATTTTTTATGTATTTTGGTTTTGTTCTAATATTTTGTATTTGTATATTTAAATATTTTTTAATTAGTATATGATTCATAATATGATACCAATTATCAAATATTATATTAGGTTTCTGCTTTATCAATTGAACAATATGACTGTGAGAATCAATTAGTATAATATATTCATATGTAATAAAACTTGATTAATATTTTTTATGCATTTAATTAACTAATATACTATAAATAATTACCTTTTTATAATAACAGAATTTAATAAAATTATTGTGTAGCATTATAATAAAGTACATTGAAATTAAATTAAATTCATTAACTGAAATTATCAATTTCAGATTGTTTATTGGCTGTGTTAACTCCACTTTTTTATATCATCTTGAAATAAGTTATTATAGGCGAAGGTGTTTTCCGTCAACATGGAATTCCATAAACTGTCACAAATTTGGAAAATATGGATTTTATGAAGGTTAAATAATTTTCCCAAAAACAACGAGCACCAGAAATTGATAATTTTCGTGTATCGTGATTACATTTATTATTTAAAAAAAATATATATTACCCTCACGTTCTATATCCGTTTTTTCCCGCCAAAATCAACCAAATGAATTCTTTCACCTGTTCTTACTGACATATTTTCGTTCTTTTAAATTTAGATTTCTTAATTTTAACCATTTGACTAAACAACGAGTTATGGCCTCAACTAACCGAGCCCAGGAGAAATTTCGGGATAGCTGTCTGATGGAGCACAACTTGTGCCGTCAAAAACATGGTGCTGGTCCCTTACGTCACAGCACCATGTTGGACAAATCGGCCCAAGACTGGGCGGACCACTTGATTGGCCAAGACCAGTTGGCTAACAGTCAGATGTCTACTCGTGGTGAAGTTGGCGAAAATATTAGCATGCGAACGAGTACAGGACATCACGTAGATTTAGCAGGTAAAATACAAAATGATACAATTAATTCATTTTTATAATGGAGAAATTAAAGTTTTATTTATTAAAACACGACCTTTTAATTTACTTATTTTAATCATATAAAACGGTTATTATTTAGTCAATTGGTGGTTTAGTCAATTTTATTTTTACCTCGACAGAACAGAAATTTATTACTAATTTCATTTTCTTGGAATATTTAGTGTTAAACTATTTCTGTAAGACTTATAGTTCAGAGATATTCTATGGGCACACAGGCTGGGGATGATGACAGGTAACTTTCATTAAACGTGTCGCATATTTCCTGTGAATGTTCAACCTGTAATGCTTACTCTGCGTCTAGATATTATTTGTCTAAAACTGGCAAAAAGGACCCCTTGTTTACCTACACGGTCTAGCTGGATTTTACCTCGCCTCGAATTTCCGTTTTCATCATGAGCTGATTTTTGACTGAGAGTGAAACTTACCTACTGACTGAATCATGAAAGTTGCTCTTGGCTTTTAAGTATTTCTATTAAATAGTTCACGATTTTTCGAAATCGATATATGCCAATTGTTTATTCTGGGAAACTTGAAAAAGAGACGTTTGATTAATCACTGGATGAACTTTCTTTTGGGGCTTAAAACATTAATCAATGTAAGGGGTGAAAATCTATATTCGGGAATTTGAAATATATTTCTTTCTTCTATTTCAATTAAATTGAAACTAGTTTGACTTGCAATTAAAAATCTTTCTAAGTTTATCTTGTTTTGTGTTTTTCTATTCATATTTTTATTAATTTCACGTTTAAATGTTTGATTTCAAATTGTTCAGCTTAATGTTCAATGTAATCATCTTCTTTTATTGAATCATTTATTTTATCTATTTATTCAGGCAAAGAAGTTGTCAATCAATGGTACAATGATCACAAAAATTATAATTTCGAAACTGGAACTGGACCAGCAGGTTAATTTTATAAATCTTTTAGTTTTTTTTTATATTATGTTTGTGTTTTTTTATTGATAAGTTCTGCTTCATTGTAGGTGCTTTGCTAATTAAGGCGGCCTTCTTTATGCTTCCCAAACTCCAAACATTTAACCGTGTCACTTAAAATTCACTCACGTGTGTGTGGGTTAGTTTTGAATCCCAAACTTTAATAAGCTATAACATTTTAGTAATAATACAAATTTATTTAATAATTTTTCGTATGCAAGGGTTTCACAGGCAAGCCGGACTGATCTTTGGTAGGTTTTTCTGGATGATCCTCGCTTAACTTGATTGATTATCGATGAGCTGATAACCAGTTTCAAGAAAAAATTTGTGCCGTTATTGATACCTTTCAAGAAATTTATTTTGCTGGTGATGACGCAATAATTGAAGAGTGCTACCTCCAGAAAATTGTCAAAACGAATAAGTCCACCGGCTACATCTTTGTTTTGATGTGAAATAGAGAATCATAGGTCCATAGTGTTTACGCCCGACTTAGTAGAGTTGTAAAAATCTACTATTTCCGGTAGCTCGCTCGCTGTATTGTCTGTACTTCTGTACTGGGTAGATAACAAGAGCACAGCCTTATTCTTTTTGTCCAGTAGCTTACTAGTACCAAATCCGTAGTATGTAAGCGGATTTTTTGGCGCCCAATATGTAAGGCACTTCGCATCGCCGGAACATCGCGTCTGTTTGTGAATTTGACGACAAAAGTGGGCTATTTTCTGCCCTACAAATCGTATGCATCTTGCAAATGCAATGATCC